>WQNJ02000358.1:0-192756 GCA_016584745.2 Phylloscopus trochilus trochilus | reverse complement strand
CAACGGGGAAAAACATCAGGGAATGGTGGGAAAAATTGGGAATAAAGTCAGAGAAAATCAGGGGAAAATTGGGAATAAAATCAGGGAAAGGGGGAAAAATTAGAAATAAAGTCAGAGAAAATCGGGGAAAAATTGGGAATAAAATCAGGGAAAGGTGGAGGAAAATTGGGAATAACGGCAGGGAAAGGGGGAAAAAATCGGGAATAAAATCAGAGAAAATCGGGGGAAAATTGGGAATAAAGTCAGGGAAAGGTGGGGGAAAATCGGGAATAAAGTCAGGGAATGGTGGGGAAAAATTGGGAATAAAGTCAGAGAAAGGTGGGGGAAAATTGGGAATAAAGTCAGGGAAAATCGGGGGAAAATTGGGAATAAAATCAAGGAAAGGGGGGGAAAATCAGGAATAAGGGAGGGAAATATCGGGGGGAAATCGGGGAAAAATTAGGGGGAAAATGGGGGGGAAACTCATGAGAAAATCAGGGAAAAAATGGAGAAAATTGGGGAAAAAATCGGGAAAATTGGGGAAACATCAGGAGAAAAATCAGAGGAAAATTGGGGAAAATGGGGGGAAAATGGGGAAAAAATGGGGAAAAAATGGGAGAAAAACCAGGAGAAAAATCAGGGGAAAACCAGGGAAAAATGGGGAGAAAATGGGGAAAAAGGGGGAAATATCAGGAGAAAAATGGGGGGAAATTGGGGGAAAAATGAGAGAAAATCAAGGAAAAAAATCAAGAAAAAAAATCAGAAAAAATAGGGAAAGTCAAGAAGAATTGGGGGAAATCAAGGAAAAAATCAGGAAAAAAAATTGGGAAAAATTAGGAAAAAAAATCAAAAAAATATTGGGGAATATGGGGGGAAAATGGGAAAAATGGGGAAAAACCAGCAACGGGAAAAACATCAGGGAAAGGTGGGGAAAATTGGGAATAAAGTCAGGGAAGGGGGGGAAAATCAGGAATAAGGGAGGGAAATATCAGGGGGAAAATTGGGGATAAAATCAGGGAAAGGGGGAAAAAATTGGGAATAAAGTCAAGGAAAGGTGGGGAAAAATTGGGAATAAAATCAGAGAAAATCGGGGGAAAATTGGGAATAAAGTCAGGGAAAGGTGGGGAAAAATTGGGAATAAAATCAGGGAAAGGGGGGGGAAATCTGGAATAAAGTCAGGGAATGGTGGGGGAAAATTGGGAATAAACTCAGAGAGAATCAGGGAAAAATTGGGAATAAAATCAGAGAAAATCGGGGGAAAATTGGGAATAAAATCAGGGAAAGGGGGGAAAAATTTGGAATAAAGTCAGGGAAAAGCAGGGGAAAATTTGAATAAAATCAGGGAAAGGTGGGGGAAAATCGGGAATAAAGTCAGAAAATTGGGGAAAAATTGGGAATAAAGTCAGGGAAAGGGGGGAAAAAATCAGGAATAAAATCAGGGAAAAGCAGGGGAAAATTGGGAATAAAGTCAGGGAAAGGGGGGGAAAAAAATCGGGAGTAAAATCAGGGAAAATCGGGAAAAATTTGGAATAAAGTCAGAGAAAATCGGGGGAAAATTGGGAATAAAATCAGGGAATGGCAGGGAAAATTGGGAATAATGGGGGGAATATGAAGGGAAAAATAGGAGAAAAATTTGGAATAAAATTAGGGAAAGGTGGGGAAAAATCGGGAAAAATGGGGGGAAAATTGGGGGAAAAATGGGGGGAAACTCAGGAGAAAATCAGGGAAAAAATTGGGAAAAAATTGGGAAAAAAATCGGGAAAAAAAATCAGGGAAAACTGGGGGGGAAAAAATCCCAGGAGAAAGCAGGGAATTCCTGGAAAAATCCATCTAAAAAATTCCCAGGAAAAGGCAGGGAACTCCCGAGAAAATAAATCAAAAAACCAAAAATCCCAGGGAAAGGCAGGGATTTCTTAAACCCAGGGAAATCAGAAAATTCCTCGGAAAAGAGCAGAAAATTCCTGTGGAAAAAAACGAGAAAATTTCGAGGAAAAAAGGCAGAAAATTCCTGGGGAAAAAGGGGGAAAATTCCTGGGGAAAAAAAAGGAAAATTCCTGGGGGAAAAAGGGGGAAAATTCCCGGGGAAAATTCCGGGGGAAAAAGGGGGAAAATTCCCGGGGAAAATTCCCGGGGAAAAAGGGAGAAAATTCCGGGGGAAAAAAGGGGAAAATTCCTGGGGGAAAAGGGGAAAATTCCCGGGGAGAAGGGGGGAAAATTTCGGGAAAAAAGGGGGAAAATCTGGGGGAAAAATGGGAAAATTCCCGAGGAAAAAGGGGAAAATTCCCGAGGAAAAAGGGGGAAAATTCCAGGGGGAAAAAGGGAGAAAATTCCTGGGGAAAAAGGGGAAAATTCCCAGGGAAAAAGGGGAAAATTCCTGGGGAAAAAGGGGAAAATTCCCAGGGAAAAAGGGGAAAATTCCTGGGGATAAAAAAAGAAAATTCCTGGGGAAAAAAAAAGAAAATTCCTGGGGAAAAAGAGGAAAATTCCCAGGGAAAATTCCTGGAGGAAAAAGGGGGAAATTCCCGGGGGAAAAAGGGGAAAATTCCAGGGAAAAAGGGGAAAATTTCGGGAAAAAAGGCAGAAAATTCCCGGGGAAAAAGGGGAAAATTCCAGGGAAAAAGGGGAAAATTTCGGGAAAAAAGGCAGAAAATTCCTGGGGAAATGGAGAAAATTCCTGGGGATAAAAAAAGAAAATTCCTGGGGAAAAAAGGGGGAAAATTCCCGGGGAAAAAGGGAGAAAATTCCTGGGGGAAAAGGGAAAATTCCCGGGGGAAAAAGAGGGAAAATTCCTGGGGAAAAGGAGGAAAATCTGGGGAAAAAAGGGGAAAATTCCCGGGGGAAAAATTGGGAAAATTCCCGGGGGAAAAAGGGGAAAATTCCAGGGGAAATGGAAAAAATTCCTGGGGAAAAAAAAGGAAAATTCCTGGGGAAAAAAGGGGAAAATTCCGGGGAAAAAAAAGGGGAAAATTCCCGGGGGAAAAAGGGGAAAATTCCCGGGGGAAAAAGGGGAAAATTCCTGGGGAAATGGAGAAAATTCCTGGGGATAAAAAAGGAAAATTCCCGGGGAAAAAGGGGGAAAATTCCCGAGGAAAAAAGGGGAAAATTCCCGGGGGAAAAAGGGGAAAATTTCGGGGGAAAAAGAGGAAAATTCCCGGGGAAAAGGGGGAAAATTCCGGGGAAAAAGGGGAAAATTCCCGGGAAAAAAGGGGAAAATTCCCAGGAAAAAAGGGGAAAATTCCCGGGGAAAAAGGGGGAAAATTCCAGGGGAAAAAGGGGAAAATTCCCGGGGATAAAAAAAGAAAATTCCTGGGGAAAAAGGGGAGAAAATTCCCGAGGAAAAGGGGGAAGATTCCCGGGGGAAGAAGGGAAAATTCCTGAAGAAAAAGGGGAAAATTCCCGGGGGAAAAAGGAGGAGAATTCCAGGAGGAAAATGGGGGAAAATTCCTGGGGGAAAAGGGGAAAATTCCAGGGGAAAAAAAAGGAAATTCCTGGGGAAAAAAGGGGAAAATTCCGGGGGAAAATTCCCGGGGGAAAAAGGGGGAAAATTCCCGAGGAAAAAGGGGGAAAATTCCCGAGGAAAAGGGGGAAAATTCCTGGGGAAAATTCCTGGGAAAAAGGGGAAAATTCCTGGGGATAAAAGGGGAAAATTCCTGGGGATAAAAGGGGAAAATTCCTGTGGGAAAAAATTAGAAAATTCCCGGGGAAAAAGGGGAAAATTCCCGGGAAAAAGGAGGAAAATTCCCGGGAAAAAGGAGGAAAATTCCCGGGAAAAAGGAGGAAAATTCCTGGGGAAAAAGGGAGAAAATTCCCGGGGGAAAAAGAGGGAAAATTCCCGGGAAAAAGGGGAAAATTCCCGGGGGGAAAAAGGGGGAAAATTCCAGGGAAAAAGAGGGAAAATTTTGGGAAAAAAGGGAGAAAATTCCTGAGGAAAAAGGGGAAAATTCCGGGGGAATTCCCGAATCCTGCGGGCCGAGCTGGGAGCCGATTCCCCGAGGGATCCGCTGGAGCCGGGAGAGGATTCCCAGCAGTCCCTGCCTCAGTTTCCCTGCGGCGCGGAGCTGCCCGGGGGGGATCCGGCCCGGGGAAAGGCCCTGGGGAGCCGGGGAGGGGATCTGGGATCTGGGGAGGGATCCAGGACTCAGAGAGGGGATCTGGGATCTGGAGAAGGATTTGGGATCCAGGATCCAAAGAGGGGGGGGTCTGGGATCCAGGGAGGGAATCTGGGATCCGGGATCTGGAGAAGGATTTGGGATCCGGGATCCAGGGAGGGAATGTGGGATCTGGGGAGGGATCCAGGACTCAGAGAGGGGATCTGGGATCTGGAGAAGGATTTGGGATCCGGGATCCGGGGAGGGATCTGGGATCTGGGGAGGGATCTGGGGAGGGGATCTGGAGAAGGATTTGGGATCCAGGATCCAAAGAGAGAGTCTGGGATCCAGGGAGGGATCAGGGATCTGGGGAGGGAATCCAGGGAGGGATCTGGAGGAGGATTTGGATCTGGGATCCAGGGAGGGAATCTGGGATCTGGGGAGGGATCCAGGGAAGGGATCTGGGATCCAGGGAGGGGATTTGGAGAAGGATCTGGGATCTGGGGAGGGATCTGGGATCCGGGAAGGGAATCTGGGATCTGGGGTGGGATCAGGAATCTGGGGAGGGATCCAGGGAGAGGATCTGGGATCCAGGCAGGGAATCTGGGATCTGGGGAGGGATCTGGAGAAGGATTTGGGATTCGGGATCCAGGAAGGGAATCCGAGAGCCAGGGAGGGATCTGGGGAGGGATCTGGGGAGGGGATCCAGAACCTAAAGAAGGATTTGGGATCTGGGGTGGGATCTGGGATCCGGGAAGGGAATCTGGGATCCAGGGAGGGATCGAGAATCTGGGGCAGGATCCAGAGAGGGGATCTGGGACCTGGAGAAGGATTCAGGATCTGGGGAGGGGATCTGGGATCTGGGGAGGGATCCAGGAAGTGAATCTGGGAGCCAGGGAGGGATCCGGGAGAGAATCTGGGATCTGGAAGGAAATTTGGGATCCAGAGAAGGAATTCGTATTCCGGGCAGGGAATCTGGGATCCAGGGAGCAACCCTGGGAGGGGATTCGGGATCCAGGGATGGGATCTGGGATCCAGATCCAGGATTCAGGGCGGGAATCTGGGATCTGGGGAGGGAATCTGGGATCGGGAATCGCTATTCCAGGGAGGGATCCAGGATCCCGGAAGGGATCCAAGGAAGGGATTTGGGATCCAGGGAGGGATCTGGGATCTGGGGAGGGGATCCGGGAGCCAGGAAGGGAATTGGGGATCCAGAGAGGGAATCTGGGATCCCAGAAGGGATCTGGGAGGGGATTCAGGATCCAGGGAGGGATCCGGGATCCAGGGATGGAATCTGGATCTAGAGAGGAGATCTGGGACCCAGGGAGGGATCTGAGGAAGGATCTGTGATCTGGGGAAGGGATCTGGGATCCAGAGAGGGAATCTGGGATCCCAGAAGGGATCCCGGGAGGGGATTCGGGATCCAGGGAGGGATCCGGGATCCAGATCCAGGATTCAGGGAGGGAAGCCGGGATCTTGGGAAGGGATCTGGCAAGGGAATCTGGGATCCACAGAAAAATCTGGGATCCAGGGAGAGATCCCAGGAGGGATCCTGGGAAGGGATTTGAGATCACAGGGAGGGAACCTGGGATCCGGATCCAGGATGGGAATCTGGGATCTGGGGAGGGGATCCAGGATCCGGGGTGAGGATTCAGGGAGAGGATCTGGGACCCAGGGAGGGATCCGGGATCTGGGAAGGGATCCAGGGAGGGGAATCCGAGATCCAGAAAGGGACCTGGGGAGTAATCCAGGATCTGAGAAGGAATCTGGGATCCAGGGAGGGAATCTGGGATCTAAGGAGGGGATCCGGGGAGGGATCCGGGGAGGGAATCTGGGATCTGGAAAGGGAACCCAGGATCTGGGGAGGGAATCCGGGATCTGGATCCAGGATGGGGATCCGAGGTTGGAATCTGGATCCGCAGAGGGATCCAGGCAGGGAATCCGGAGAGAGATTCTGGGATCTGGGAAGGGAATCCGGGATCCAGGGCGGGGATCCAGGATCCGGAATCTGAGACCTGAGGAGGGAATCTGGGATCGGGGAAGGATCCAGGGAGGGAACTTGGGATCCAGAAAGAGAATCCAGGATCCGGGGGGGGGAGGGGGGGGGGGGGGGACACACGACCCAGGATCCGGAATCTGAGATCTGGGCAGGGAATCTGGGATCTGGGAAGGATCCAGGGAGGGAATCTGGGATCGAGAAAGGGAATTCAGGATCCAAGGAAGGGATCTGGGATCCGGAATCTGAGACCTGGGCAGGGAATCTGGGATCCGGGAATCAGGGAGGGATCTGGGGAGGGAATCTGGGATCTGGGAATCAGGGAGGGATCCACACAGGGGATCTGGGATCCAGGATGCAGGGATGGATCCAGAAAGGGAATCCAGGATCCAGGGAGGGGATCCAGGAGCCGGAATCTGAGACTTGGGGAGGGAATCTGGGAAGGATCCAGGGAGGGAATCTGGGATCCGGGATACAGGGAGGGATCCGGGGATTGAGAAAGGGAATCCAGGATCCAAGGAAGGGATCCAGGAGCCAGAATCTGAGACTTGGAGAGGGAATCTGGGATCTGGGAAGGATCCAGGGAGGGAATCTGGGATCAAGAAAGGGAATCTGGGATCCAGGGAGGGATCCAGGATCTGGAATCTGAGATCTGGGCAGGGAATCTGGGATCTGGGAAGCAGCAAAGGATCCAGGCAGGGAATCTGGGATCGAGAAAGGGAATCCAGGATCCAAGGAAGGGATCCAGGATCTGGAATCTGAGACTCGGGGAGGGAATCTGGGATCTGGGAAGGATCCAGGGAGGGAATCTGGGATCTGGGAATCAGGGAGGGATCCGGGGAGGGAATCTGGGACCCAAGGAGGGATCCAGAAAGGGAATCCAGGATCCAAGGAAGGGATCCAGGATCCAGAATCTGAGACCTGGGAAGGGAATCTGGGATCTGGGAAGCAGCAAGGGATCCAGGCAGGGAATCTGGGATCCAGAAAGGGAATTCAGGATCCAAGGAAGGGATCCAGTCCCGAATTCCCTGGAATTCCATCCCTAAATCCCAACATTCCATCGGGAGCCGTTCCCTGTTTTCCCGTATCCCAAATCCCTCCTCAGTATTCCCAGAAAAACCCCCTGGGAAAGGCTCTGGAATTCTGGAATTCCCCCTTTTCCCGCTGCTCATTCCCAGCCTTTTCCCTCCCGGCCTCGCCTTTAATTAACTCCCCTCATTAGTGCCCAATTAGCGGCTCCAAAGGTCCCGCCCCGGCCCTTCCCGGGGTTATTTGGCATCCGCGCTCGGGAGAAGCGGGATTTTAATGGGAATTTAGCGAGATTTTTATGGGAATTTAGCGGGATTTTTGTGGGATTTTAGCGGGATTTTTGTGGGATTTTTCTGGGGTTTAAGCGGGATTTTTATGGGGTTTTAGTGGGATTTTTATGGGATTTTAACGGGATTTTAGTGGGATTTTTCTGGGGTTTTAGCGGGATTTTTATGGGGTTTTTAGCGGGATTTTAGCGGGATTTTTCTGGGGTTTTAGCGGGATTTTAGCGGGATTTTTGTGGGATTTTAACGGGACTTTTCTGGGGTTTTAGCAGGATTTTTATGGGGTTTTAGCGGGATTTTTGGGGGATTTTTATGGGGTTTTAGCGGGATTTTTGGGGGATTTTAACGGGAACTTTATGGCATTTTAGCGGGATTTTAACAGGATTTTAACGGGATTTTAGTGGGATTTTAGTGGGATTTTTTATGGGATTTTAATGGGATTTTTTATGGGATTTTAGGGGGGATTTTAACGGGATTTTTATGGGATTTTAGCGGGATTTTTATGGGGTTTTAATGAGATTTTAATGGGATTTTTATGGGATTTTAGGGGGGATTTTAGCAGGATTTTTATGGGATTTTAGCGCAATTTTTATGGGATTTTAATGGGATTTTTATGTGATTTCAGCGGAATTTTTGCGGGATTTTTGCGGGACTTTAGCAGGATTTTTATGGGGTTTTAATGACATTTTAATGAGGTTTTAATGGGATTTTTTGGGGGATTTTAGGGGGGATTTTAATGGGATTTTAGCGGGATTTTTATGGGTTTTAACGAGATTTTTTATGGGGTTTTAATGGGATTTTTTATGGGATTTTAGGGGGGATTTTAGCGGGATTTTTATGGGATTTTAGAGGGATTTTTATGGGATTTCACCGGTACTTTTACTGGATTTTAATGAGATTTTAATGGGATTTTAGTAAGATTTTAACGGGATTTCAGCGGGATTTTTATGGGGTTTTAATGAGATTTTTATGAGATTTTAACGGGACTTTTAATGGGATTTTAGGGGGATTTTAGCGAGATTTGTATGGGATTTTAGGAGGGATTTTTAGCAGGATTTTTATGGGATTTTAACGGGGTTTTTGCGGAATTTTTATGGGATTTTAACGGGATTTTAGCAGGATTTTTATGGGATTTTAGCAGGATTTTTATGGGGTTTTAATGACACTTTAATGAGATTTTAATGGGATTTTTTGGGGGATTTTAGGGGGGATTTTAGCGGGATTTTCATGGGATTTTTATGAGATTTTAACGGAATTTCTTATGGGATTTTTATGGGATTTTAGCGGGATTTTTATGGGGTTTTAATGAGATTTTTATGAGATTTTAACAGGACTTCTTATGGGATTTTTATGGGAATTTAGCGGGATATTAATGGGATTTTAGGGGGGATTTTACCGGGACTTTTACTGGATTTTAATGAGATTTTAATGGGATTTTCATGGGATTTTAGGAGGGATTTTAGCAGGATTTTAATGGGATTTTAACGGGATTTTAGCGTGATTTGTATGGGATTTTAACGGGATTTTAGCAGGATTTTTATGGGATTTTAGGGGGATATTTATGGGATTTTTATGGGATTTTTACGGGATTTTAGGGGGATATTTATGGGATTTTTATGGGATTTTAGCGGGATTTTTACGGGATTTTAATGAGATTTTTATGAGATTTTAACGGGATTTTTTTTGGGATTTTAGGGGGGATTTCAGCGTGATTTTTATGGGTTTTAGCGGGATTTTTATGGGGTTTTTCTGGGGTTTCAGCGGGATTTTTGTGGGATTTTAACGGAATCTTTATGGCATTTTAGTGGGATTTTAACAGGATTTAACGGGATTTTAGTGGGATTTTAATGGGATTTTTTATGGGATTTTAGGGGGATTTTAACGGGATTTTTATGGGATTTTCATGGGATTTTTTGGGGATTTTTTTTGGGGATTTCAGTGGGATTTTTATGGGATTTCAGCGGGATTCTTATGGGATTTTAATGGGATTTTTTTTGGATTTTGGCGGGATTTTTCTGGGATTTTAGCAGGATTTTTATGGGATTTTAATGAGATTTTTGTGAGATTTTAACGGGATTTTTTTTGGGATTTTAGGGGGGATTTTAGAGGGATTTTTATGGGATTTTAGCAGGATTTTTCAGGGATTTTAGGGGGGATTTTTCAGGGATTTTAACAGGATTTTAGCGGGATTTTTATGGGGTTTTAGCGGGAATTTTTATGGGATTTTAGGGGGGATTTCAGCGGGATTTTTCTGGGATTTTAGCGGGATTTTAATGAGATTTTTATGGGATTTTAACGAGATTTCTGTGGGATTTTTATGGGATTTTAACGGGATTTTAACTGGGTTTTTGTGGGATTTCAGGAGGATTTTTATGGGATTTTAGGGGGGATTTTAGCGGGATTTTTCTGGGATTTTAGCGGGATTTTTCTGGGATTTTAGCGGGATTTTTCTGGGATTTCAGCGGGATTTTTATGGGATTTCAGCGGGATTTTTATGGGATTTCAGGGGGGATTTCAGCGGGATTTTTATGGGATTTTAACGAGATTTCTATGGGATTTTAACGGGATTTTAGTAAGATTTTAACGGGATTTCAGCGGGATTTTTATGGGATTTCAGCGGGATTTTTATGGGATTTTAATGAGATTTTCATGATATTTTAACGGGATTTTTATGGGATTTTAGGGGGGATTTTAGCGGGATTTTTATGGGATTTTAATGAGATTTTTATGAGATTTTAATGGGATTTTTATGTGATTTCAGCGGGATTTTTATGGGATTTTAACGGGATTTTAGCAGGATCTGTATGGGATTTTAACGGGATTTTAACAGGATTTTTATGGCATTTTAACAAGATTTTAATGGGATTTTTATGGGATTTTTACGGGATTTTAACGGGATTTTTATGGGATTTTAACGGGATTTCAGCGGAAATTCCCTCAGGCACCGCGCGGGCCGCGGCGCGGGGCTCAGGCCGCGGGGCGTTCGCCCTCAGCCAGGCCTGGCCTCACCTTCCAGCGATCCCGCCCCGAACCCCCCGGGGCTCCCTCCCCGCCGCCCCGGTACTCACGGGGCTCCAGCAGATCAGGGAATCGGTGTCGGGATCCTCCACCAGCGTCCACAGCTTGGTCAGGAAAGCGGGCACGTTACTGGCGCCGGGCCCCGCGCCCGCCGCCGCGGCCGGGCCGTCCATGGCCGCTCCCTCACGGGAAGGGCTCCGGGAAACCCCGTGCGCCGGCGAGGCCGTTAAAAAAGGCGGGAAGGGCCCGGAACGGCGGGAGCGGCCGCGGCGGCGGGACGAGGCATGGCCGCCGCCATCTTGGGGGGGGAGTTGGTGGGAGGGGGAGGCGAGGGGCGCATGCGCGGCCACGCCCATTGCGGGACGGATACGCCCGCTGCGCGGTGGGGCGGGACTTTGGTGAGAGGCCACGCCCCTTGGTGTATAGCCACGCCCACTGTGTGTTGGCTATAGGGGCGAGGAGGGGCTTTGGCGCAAGGACACGCCCCCCGGGCGATAGCCACGCCCACTGCGTGTTAACGATAGAGAAGCAGGGCTTTGGCGCAAGGACACGCCCCCTTGGTCCATAGCCACGCCCACTGAGCGTTAAAGATACAGGAGAAGCAGGGATTTGGGGCAAGGACACGCCCCCTTGGGCGATAGCCACGCCCACTGAGTGTAAAAGATACAGGAGAAGCAGGGCTTTGGTGCAAGGACACGCCCCCTCGGGAGATAGCCACGCCCACTGCGTGTTAAAGATAGAGAGGTGGGGCTTTGGTGCAAGGACACGCCCCTCGGGCGATAGCCACGCCCACTGCGTGTTAACGATAGAAGAGAGGAGGGGCTTTGGTGCAAAGACACGCCCCTTCGGGTGATAGCCACGCCCACTGAGTTTTAGAGGATAAGCAGGGCTTTGGCGCAAGGACACGCCCCCTCGGGCGATAGCCACGCCCACTAAGTGTTAACGATAGAAGAGAGGAGGGGCTTTGGCGCAATGACACGCCCCCTTGAGCGATAGCCACGCCCACTGAGTGTTAAAGATAGAGGAGAAAGGGGTTTGGTGCAAGGACACGCCCTCCCGGGCGATAGCCACGCCCACTGTGTGTTAAAGATACAGGAGAAGCAGGGGTTTGGCGCAAGGACACGCCCCCCCGGGCGATAGCCACGCCCACTAAGTGTTAACGATAGGAGAGAGGAGGGGCTTTGGTGCAAAGACACGCCCCCTCGGGCGATAGCCACGCCCACTGAGTGTTAGAGGAGAAGCAGGGCTTTGGCGCAAGGACACGCCCCCTCGGGCGATAGCCACGCCCACTGAGTGTTAACGATAGAAGAGAGGAGGGGCTTTGGCGCAAAGACACGCCCCCTCGGGCCATAGCCACGCCCACTGAGTGTTAACGATAGAGAGGCGGGGCTTTGGCGCAAAGACACGCCCCCTTGGGTCATAGCCACGCCCACTGAGTGTTAACGATAGAAGAGAGGAGGGGCTTTGGTGCAAAGACACGCCCCCTCGGGCGATAGCCACGCCCACTGAGTGTTAATGATAGAGAAGCAGGGCTTTGGTGCAAGGACACGCCCCCTCGGGCGATAGCCACGCCCACTAAGCGTTAAAGATAGACGAGAAGCAGGGGTTTGGTGCAAGGACACGCCCCCTTGGGCCATAGTCACGCCCACTGCGTGCTAAAGATAGAAGAGAGGAGGGGCTTTGGTGCAAAGACACGCCCCCCGGGCGATAGCCACGCCCACTGAGTGTTAAAGATAGACAAGAAGCAGGGGTTTGGCGCAAAGACACGCCCCCTGGGGCGATAGCCACGCCCACTGAGTGTTAAAGATACAGGAGAAGCAGGGGTTTGGTGCAAGGACACGCCCCCTCGGGCGATAGCCGCGCCCACTGCATGAAAAAGATAGTAAGGCGGGGCTTTGACACAAAGACACGCCCCCCGGCGAGAGCCACGCCCACTGCTCGTTAAAGATAGAGGAGAGGTGGGGCTTTGGTGCGAGGCCACGCCCCCTCGTGCTGTAGTCACGCCCACTGCGTGGTGCAGTGGGACTTCAGGAACAGGCCACGCCCCCTGAGGCGTGGCCACGCCCACTGCATGTTAAAGATGGAAGCAAGGCGCGGCTTTGATGTGAGGCCACGCCCCATTGAGTGATAGCTGCGCCCACTGCGAGTTACAGATACAGGGGGCGTGGCTTTGGGGCGCGGACACGCCCCCCTCCTTGGCCCCCGTGATCACGCCCATTGGCTCTGGGGCCCCAGGAGCATAGGGACACACCCACTCGCATTAGACCACGCCCATTCCCTATAGATGAGCAGGCATGGGCGGGGCTATGACATGGGAACGCCTCCCTTCTCGTTCAGGCCACGCCCAGTGGTATAAAAGACACGCCCCTTTCTGTTACTGGCACCGTGCTTGCTGGGGTTTTACACTTGGAACGTCCCCAATGGACCGGGACACGCCCACTCACAACAGGCCACGCCCTCTCCCTATACCCAGCATTGTTTGGGCGTGGTTACTGCATGGGAACGCCCCTGCTGGATCAGACCACACCCCTCACACCACGCCCCACCTCTTCCTGTGCTCACATCAGAATGCCCTGTCTCACCTGGCCACGCCTGCTGCCCATAGAGACACTCCCCCGGGCACCTGGACATGCTTTTTGCCCACAGGGACACGCCCCCGCACACACCTGGCCGTGCCCTCCAGCCATTTTTGGCAATATCTGGGCGGGGCTCTCACAGGGTGCCACCCCCAAAGGAGCGGACACGCCCCTGTCCGGTCCGGCCCCGCCTTCCCGTGTGGACACGCCTCTTTCCCCTTTTGACCACGCCCCCTCCCCATTGCCGGCTTAGGGCGCAGGGAACGCCCCCGAGCACTTATGACCACGCCCTCTCCCATCAAGCCACGCCCACTTTCTGACCCTCACGCCTCCTTTGGCGCGGCTGCTGCTGCGCGCATGCGCGAACCCGGCGGCGCGGCGGCCCCTGCGCATGCGCACTTTGCTTTCACTTTTTCCCGCGCTGCCACTCCTTTCCCGTTAACTGTTCCCGTTATCTTTCCCCGTTATCTGTTCCCGTTATCTTCTCACGTTCCCGTTATCCTGCCCTGCCCAGCAGCGGGATCCCCGCCCTCGGGAGCGGGGCAAGGCGGAAGCGCGGCGGGCGGGGGCGTGGCCGTACCTCTGACCCGCGCCCACGTGTTCGGCGGCGCACGCGGAGCCGCCAACATGGAGCAGGTCCGGGGGTGACCGCGGAGGGGGAGACGTGGTGGGGGGACCCGCGGGGTTGTCATGGCAACGGGGAGGGAAGGGACGCTCACGGCATTGCCATGGCAACGCGGGGGGCTGGTCGGTTCTCGGTGAGGGGGGACCGGGAGGTGGCGGGGGGAGGCTCCGGCCTGGTGTCCGTGAGGGGAAACCCGGCAGTGAGGGGGGTTCGGCCTGGTCCTGAGGGGGAACTCGGCAGTGAGGAGGGGTGCGGCCTGGTCTTGAGGAGGGACTCGGCAATTTGGGGAGGGATCTGGTGTCCGTGAGGGGGATTTGTCCTCCTGAGGAGAGCCCGGTTCTCTCCCGGTGAGAAGGGACCAGCAAATGGAGGCGGTCTGGCTGGGTGGCCGTGAGGGAAAACTTGGCAGTGAGAGGGGTTTGGCCTCTTGAGGGGGGTTCTACGGTCCTATCCCAGTGAGAGGGGTCCACATAATTGGGGGGCTCCGGGCTGGTCTCCATGTGGGGGGTCTGGCCTTGTCCTAAAGGGGGGACCCGGCAATTTGAGGGGGTTTGGGCTCCTGAGGGGAAAACCCGACTCTGTCCCGGTGAGTAGGAAGCGGGAAGTGAGGAGGGTCCAGCCTGGTGTCCGTGAGGGGAACTCGGCAGTGAGGGGGGTCTGACCTTGTCCTGAGCAGGGGAAACCCGAAATACGGGGGGGTTTGTCCTCCTGAGGGGAAAATCCGGCTCTGTCCTGGTGAGAAGGGAGCGCGAAATGGGGAGGGTCCAGCCTGGTGTCCGTGAGGGGGAATCCGGCAGTGAGGGGGATTTGTCCTCCTGAGGGGGAAACCCGGCTCTGTCCCGGTGAGAAGGGAGCGGGAAATGGGGAGGGTCCAGCCTGGTGTCTGTGAGGGGAGCCTGGCATTGAGTGGGCGACCGGCCTGGTCTTGAGGGGAACCCGGCAATGTGGGGAGGGGTCTGGCTTGATTTCCGTGAGGGGAAACCCGGCAGTGAAGGGGATCTGGCCTTGGTCTGAGGGGGAACCCGGCAATTTGAGGGGGGTTTGGCCTCCTTAGGGGGACGCAGCTCTGTCCTGGTGAGGGGGGAACCCATAATTGGGGGCTCTGGGCTGGGCTCCATGAGGGGAGTCTGGTCTTGTCCTGAACGGGGAAGACCCGGGCCTGTCCTGGGGAGGGGATCCAGCCGAGTGTCCATGAGTGGGAACCCGGCAGTGAGGGGGGGTCCGGTCTCCTCTAGAGAGGGACTCAGCAATGTGGGGAGGGGTCTCGGTGAGGGGGAACCCGGCAGTGAGGTGGGGTTTGGCCTCCTGAGGGGAGCCTGGCCCTGAACTGGTGAGGGGGGAGCGGGAAGTTGGGCGGGGGGGCTCCAATCTCTTGTCCGTGAGGGGAAACCCGGCAGTGAGGGGGGTCTGGGCTCTTGAGGGGGGACCCAGCCCTATCCCGGTGAGGAGAGGGGGACCCCGTAATTGGGGGCTCTGGGCTGGGGTCCATGAGGGGGCTCTGGCCTTGTCCTGAGCAGGGGAAACCCGAAATATGGGGGGGTTTGTCCTCCTGAGGGGAAAACCTGGCTCTGTCCTGGTGAGAAGGGAGCGGGAAATGGGGAGGGTCCAGCCTGGTGTCCGTGAGGGGGAACCCGGCACTGAAGGGGATCTGGCCTTGGTCTGAGGGGGAACCCGGTAGTGAGAGGGGGTTTGGTCTCCTGAGGGGAGCCTGGCCCTGAACTGGTGAGGGGGGAGCGGGAAATGGAGGGGTCTGGCTTGGTGTCCGTCCGTGAGGGGGAACCCGGCAGTGAGGCAGGATTTTGGCTTCCTGAGGGGGAGACCTCCCCCCTGTGAGGGGGGAACCCATAATTGGTCCTGGTCTCCCTGAGGGGGGTCTGGCCTTGTCCTGAAAGGCGACCTGGCGATTTGAGGGGGTTTGGGCTCCTGAGGGGAGGACTCGGTTCTATCCCAGAAAAAAAGGAGCGGGAAATGGGGAGGGGGTACGGTCTGGTGTCCATGAGGGGAACTCGGCAGTGAGAGGGGTCTGACCTTGTCCTGAGCAGGGGAAACTCAAACTATGACGGAGTTTTTTCTCCTGAGAGGAAAACCCGGCTCTGTCCCGGTGAGAAGGGAGCGCGAAATGGGGAGGGTCCAGCCTGGTGTCCGTGAGGGGAACTCAGCAGTGAGGGGGGGGGGGGGTCCAGTCTCGTCCTGAGGGGGACTCGACAATGTGGGGAGGGGTCTGGCTTGGTTTCCATGAGGGGGAACCCGGCAATTTGAGGGGGTCTGGCCTCCTGAGGGGAGCCTGGCCCTGAACTGGTGAGGTGGGAGCGGGAAATGGAGGGCTCCGGCTTGGTGTCCGTGAGGGGAAACCCGGCAGTGAGGGGAGTTTGGCCTCCTGAGGGGGAGACCCAGCCCTACCCCTGTGAGGGGGGAACCCATAATTGGTCCTGGTCTCCATGAGGGGGGTCTGGCCTTGTCCTGAAAGGGGACCCGGTGATTTGAGGGGGTTTGGGCTCCTGAGGGGAAAACCCGGCTCTGTCGCGGTGAGGGGGGAGAGGGAAATGGGGAGGGTCCAGCCTGGTGTCCGTGAGGGGAACCCGGCAGTGAGGGGGATTTGGCCTTGTCCTGAGCAGGGGAAACCCCGAACTATGGTGGGATTTGTCCTCCTGAGGCAAAAACCCGACTCTGTCCTGGTGAGAAGGGAGCAGGAAATGGGGAGGGTCCAGCCTGGTGTCCGTGAGGGGGAACCCGGCAGTGAGAGGGGGTCTGGCCTGGTCTTGAGGGGAACCCGGCAATGTGGGGAGGGGTCTGGCTTGGTTTCTGTGAGGGGAAACCGGGCAGTGAAGGGGATCTGGCCTTGGTCTGAGGGGGAACCCGGCAATTTGAGGGGGTTTGGGCTCTTGGGAGGGAACCCGGCTCTGTCCCGGTGAGAGGGAAGCGGGAAATGGGGGGGTCCAGCCTGGTGTCTGTGAGGGAAACCCGGCAGTGAGGGGGGTCCGGTCTCCTCTTGAGGGGGACTCAGCAATGTGGGGAGGGGTCTCGGTGAGGGGGAAGCCGGCAGTGAGGGAGGACTTGGCCTCCTGAGGGGAGCCTGGCCCTGAACTGGTGAGGGGGGAGCGGGAAGTTGGGCGGGGGGGCTCCAATCTCTTGTCCGTGAGGGGAAACCCGGCAGTGAGGGGGGTCTGGCCTCTTGAGGGGGGACCCAGCCCTATCCCGGTGAGGAGAGGGGGACCCCATAAAATTGGGGGCTCTGGGCTGGTGTCCATGAGGGAGGGTCTGGCCTTGTCCTGAGCAGGGGAAACCCAATATGTGGAGGGGTTTGTCCTCCTGAGGGGAAAACCTGGCTCTGTCCTGGTGAGAAGGGAGCGGGAAATGGGGAGGGTCCAGCCTGGTGTCCGTGAGGGGGAACCCGGCAGTGAGGGGGGGTCCGGTCTCGTCTTGAGGGGAACCCGGCAATGTGGGGAGGGGTCTGGCTTGGTTTCCGTGAGGGGGAATCCGGCAGTGAGAGGGGGTCCGGCCTTGGTCTGAGGGGGAACACGGTAGTGAGAGGGGGTTTGGTCTCCTGAGGGGAGCCTGGCCCTGAACTGGTGAGGGAGGAGTGGGAAATGGAGGGGTCAGGCTTGGTGTCCATGAGGGGGAACCCGGCAGTGAGGCAGGATTTTGGCTTCCTGAGGAGGTGACCCAGCCCTATCCCTGTGAGGGGGGAACCCATAATCGGTCCTGGTCTCCATGAGGGGGGTCTGGTCTTGTCCTGAAAGGGGACCTGGCGATTTGAGGGGGTTTGGGCTCCTGAGGGGAAAACCCGGCTCTGTCCTGGTGAGAAGGGAGCAGGAAATGGGGAGGGTCCAGCCTGGTGTCTGTGAGGGGAGCCCGGCATTGTGGGGAGGGGTCTGGCTTGGTTTCCATGAGGGGAAACCCGGCATTGAGAGGGGGTTTGGGCTCTTGGGAGGGAACCCGGCTCTGTCCCGGTGAGGAGGGAGTGGGAAATGGAAGTGGGAAATGGCCTGGCGTCCGTGAGGGGGAACCCGGCAGTGAGGGGGGGTTTGGCCTCCTGAGGGGGTCCCAGCTCTGTCCTGGTGAGGGGGGAATCCATAATTGGGGGCTCTGGGCTGGGGTCCATGAGGGGGGTTTGACCTTGTCCTGAGCAGGAGAAACCCAAAATATGGGGGGGGGTTGTCCTCCTGAGGGGAAAACCCGGCTCTGTCCCAGTGAGAAGGGAGCAGGAAATGGGGAGGGTCCAGCCTGGTGTCCGTGAGGGGGAACCCGGCAGTGAGGGAGGGGTCTGGTTTCGTCTTGAGGGGGGCTCGGCAATGTGGGGAGGGGTCTGGCTTGGTTTCCATGAGGGGAAACCCGGCAGTGAGAGGGGGTCCGGCCTTGGTCTGAGGGGGAACCTGGCAATTTGAGGGGGTCTGGCCTCCTGAGGGGAGCCTGGCCCTGAACCGGTGAGGGGGGAGCGGGAAATGGAGGGGTCTGGCTTGGTGTCCGTCCGTGAGGGGGAACCCGGCAGTGAGAGGGGTCTGGCCTTGTCCTGAGCAGGGGAAACCCGAAATATGGAGGGATTTGTCCTCCTGAGGGGAAAACCCAGCTCTGTCCTGGTGAGAAGGGAGCGCAAAATGGGGAGGGTCCAGCCTGGTGTCCGTGAGGGGAAACCCGGCAGTGAGGGGGGTCTGGCCTGGTCTTGAGGGGGCCTTGGCAATGTGGGGAGGGGTCTGGCTTGGTTTCCGTGAGGGGAAACCGGGCAGTGAAGGGGATCTGGCCTTGGTCTGAGGGGGAACCCGGCAATTTGAGGGGGTCTGGCCTCCTGAGGGGAGCCTGGCCCTGAACTGGTGAGGGGGGAGCGGGAAATGGAGGGGTCCAGCTTGGTGTCCGTCCGTGAGGGGAAGCCGGCCGTGAGGCAGGATTTTGGCTTCCTGAGGGGGAGACCCAGCCCTATCACTGTGAGGGGGGAACCCATAATTGGTCCTGGTCTCCATGAGGGGGGTCTGGCCTTGTCCTGAAAGGGGACCTGGCGATTTGAGGGGGTTTGGGCTCCTGAGGGGAGGACTCGGTTCTATCCCAGAAAAAAAGGAGCGGGAAATGGGGAGGGGGTAAGGTCTGGTGTCCATGAGGGGGAGCCTGGCAGTGAGGGGGGGTTTGGTCTTGTCCTGAGCAGGGGAAACCCAAACTATGGAGGGATTTGTCCTCCTGAGGGGGAAACCCAGCCCTGTGCTGGTGAGGGGAGATTGAAAAATGGGGGGGTCTGGCCTTGTCCTGAGGAGGCACCGGGGATTTGGGGAGGGGTCTCTGGCCTGGTCTCCCTGAGGGGGAGTTTGGCCTCCTGAGGGGGAGCCTGGGGAGGGGATCTCAAATAATTGGGGGGGATCTGGCTTTGTCCTGAGGGGAAACCCAAAAATTGGGGGGAATCTGGTCCTGAGGGGGGACCCAGGATTTGGGGGGGATCCAGGCTTTGTCCTGAGGGGAAACCCAAAAATTGGGGGGAGTCTGGTCCTGAGGGGGGACCTAAAATTTGGGAAGGGGTCCAGCCTTGTCCTGAGGAGGAACCTGGGAATTTGGGGAGGGGGGCTCTGTCTGGTTTTATCCTGAGGGGTGACCTGGGAATTTGGGGGTTTCTGGTTTTATCCTGAGGGGTGAATTTGGGAATTTGGGGGTTTCTGGTTTTATCCTGAGGGTGAATTTGGGAATTTGGGGGTTTCTGGTTTTATCCTGAGGGGTGAATTTGGGAATTTGGGGGTTTCTGGTTTTATCCTGAGGGGTGACCTGGGAATTTGGGGGTTTCTGGTTTTATCCTGAGGGGTGAATTTGGGAATTTGGGGGTTTCTGGTTTTATCCTGAGGGGTGAATTTGGGAATTTGGGGGTTTCTGGTTTTATCCTGAGGGGTGACCTGGGAATTTGGGGGTTTCTGGTTTTATCCTGAGGGGTGACCTGGGAATTTGGGGGTTTCTGGTTTTATCCTGAGGGTGAATTTGGGAATTTGGGGGTTTCTGGTTTTATCCTGAGGGGTGAATTTGGGAATTTGGGGGTTTCTGGATTTATCCTGAGGGGTGACCTGGGAATTTGGGGGTTTCTGGTTTTATCCTGAGGGGTGAATTTGGGAATTTGGGGGTTTCTGGTTTTATCCTGAGGGGTGACCTGGGAATTTGGGGGTTTCTGGTTTTATCCTGAGGGGTGACCTGGGAATTTGGGGGTTTCTGGTTTTATCCTGAGGGGTGAATTTGGGAATTTGGGGGGGCTCTGGTTTTATCCTGAGGGGTGAATTTGGGAATTTGGGGGTTTCTGGTTTTATCCTGAGGGGTGAATTTGGGAATTTGGGGGTTTCTGGTTTTATCCTGAGGGGTGAATTTGGGAATTTGGGGGGGCTCTGGTTTTATCCTGAGGGGTGAATTTGGGAATTTGGGGGTTTCTGGTTTTATCCTGAGGGGTGAATTTGGGAATTTGGGGGTTTCTGGTTTTATCCTGAGGGGTCACCTGGGAATTTGGGGGTTTCTGGTTTTATCCTGAGGGGTGAATTTGGGAATTTGGGGGGTTTCTGGTTTTATCCTGAGGGGTCACCTGGGAATTTGGGGGTTTCTGGGTTTATCCAGAGGGGTGACCTGGGAATTTGGGGGTTTCTGGTTTTATCCTGAGGGGTGAATTTGGGAATTTGGGGGTTTCTGGTTTTATCCTGAGGGGTCACCTGGGAATTTGGGGGTTTCTGGTTTTATCCTGAGGGGTGAATTTGGGAATTTGGGGGCTCTGGTTTTATCCTGAGGGGTGAATTTGGGAATTTGGGGGTTTCTGGTTTTATCCTGAGGGGTGAATTTGGGAATTTGGGGGTTTCTGGTTTTATCCTGAGGGGTGAATTTGGGAATTTGGGGGTTTCTGGTTTTATCCTGAGGGGGGACCTGGGAATTTGGGGGTTTCTGGTTTTATCCTGAGGGGTGAATTTGGGAATTTGGGGGTTTCTGGTTTTATCCTGAGGGGTGAATTTGGGAATTTGGGGGCTCTGGTTTTATCCTGAGGGGTGAATTTGGGAATTTGGGGGCTCTGGTTTTATCCTGAGGGGTGAATTTGGGAATTTGGGGGTTTCTGGTTTTATCCTGAGGGGTGAATTTGGGAATTTGGGGGGTTTCTGGTTTTATCCTGAGGGGTGAATTTGGGAATTTGGGGGTTTCTGGTTTTATCCTGAGGGGTGAATTTGGGAATTTGGGGGGCTCTGGTTTTATCCTGAGGGGTGAATTTGGGAATTTGGGGGTTTCTGGTTTTATCCTGAGGGGTGACCTGGGAATTTGGGGGGCTCTGGTTTTATCCTGAGGGGTGAATTTGGGAATTTGGGGGTTTCTGGTTTTATCCTGAGGGGTCACCTGGGAATTTGGGGGTTTCTGGTTTTATCCTGAGGGGTCACCTGGGAATTTGGGGGGCTCTGTCTGGTTTTATCCTGAGGGGTGAATTTGGGAATTTGGGGGTTTCTGGTTTTATCCTGAGGGGTGAATTTGGGAATTTGGGGGGCTCTGTCTGGTTTTATCCTGAGGGGTGAATTTGGGAATTTGGGGGTTTCTGGTTTTATCCTGAGGGGTGAATTTGGGAATTTGGGGGTTTCTGGTTTTATCCTGAGGGGTGAATTTGGGAATTTGGGGGGCTCTGTCTGGTTTTATCCTGAGGGGTGAATTTGGGAATTTGGGGGTTTCTGGTTTTATCCTGAGGGGTGAATTTGGGAATTTGGGGGGCTCTGTCTGGTTTTATCCTGAGGGGTGAATTTGGGAATTTGGGGGTTTCTGGTTTTATCCTGAGGGGTGAATTTGGGGGTTTCTGGTTTTATCCTGAGGGGTGAATTTGGGGGTTTCTGGTTTTATCCTGAGGGGGGAATTTGGGAATTTGGGGGTTTCTGGTTTTATCCTGAGGGGTGAATTTGGGAATTTGGGGGTTTCTGGTTTTATCCTGAGGGGTGAATTTGGGAATTTTGGGGGTTTCTGGTTTTATCCTGAGGGGTGAATTTGGGAATTTGGGGGGCTCTGTCTGGTTTTATCCTGAGGAGTGAATTTGGGAATTTGGGGGTTTCTGGTTTTATCCTGAGGGGTGAATTTGGGAATTTGGGGGGCTCTGTCTGGTTTTATCCTGAGGAGTGAATTTGGGAATTTGGGGGTTTCTGGTTTTATCCTGAGGGGTCACCTGGGAATTTGGGGGTTTCTGGTTTTATCCTGAGGGGTGAATTTGGGAATTTGGGGGTTTCTGGTTTTATCCTGAGGGGTGAATTTGGGAATTTGGGGGTTTCTGGTTTTATCCTGAGGGGTGAATTTGGGAATTTGGGGGTTTCTGGTTTTATCCTGAGGGGTGAATTTGGGAATTTGGGGGTTTCTGGTTTTATCCTGAGGGGGGAACCCCAAAACCTGGGAACAGCTCCAGCACTGCGGGGGTGGCTCCTCCTTGTCCCACCACCCTTGGGGGGTCCCCCCTTTGTGTCCCCCCACTTTGTCACCCCCGTGACCCCTGTGTGACCCCTCTGTGACCCCTGTGTGACCCCTGTGTGACCCCTGTGACCCCTGTCCCTGCAGCCCAGCCCCTCGGAGCTGTCGGAGAGCGAGGAGAGCGTTTACTCCGGCCTGGAGGAGTCGGGAAGCGACAGCGAATCCTCCGGGAGCCGGGAGGAGGAGGAGGAGGAGGAGGAGGAGGAGGAGGAAGAAGGTTCTGGAAGCTCCTCAGCTGCTCAGACACAGGTGAGGCCTGGGCTGTGATCATGCCCTGGGTTTAGGTAGAAGCCAGTGCCTGGAAAAATGGGATTTGTGCCTGGAAAAGTGGGATTTGTGCCTGGAAAAATGGGATTTGTGCCTGGAAAAGTGGGATTTGTGCTGGAAAATGGGATTTGTGCCTGGCAAAATGGGATTTGTGAATGGAAAGTGGGATTTGTGCCTGGAGAAATGGGATTTGTGCTGGAAAAATGGGATTTGTGCTGGAAAAATGGGATTTGTGTCTGGAAAAATGGGATTTGTGCTGGAAAAATGGGATTTGTGTCTGGAAAATGGGATTTGTGCTGGAAAAATGGGATTTGTGCCTGGAAAAATGGGATTTGTGCCTGGAAAAATGGGATTTGTGCCTGGAAAAATGGGATTTGTGTCTGGAAAAATGGGATTTGTGTCTGGGAAAATGGGATTTGTGCCTGGAAAAATGGAATTTGTGCCTGGAAAAATGGGATTTGTGAATGGAAAAATGGGATTTGTGCTTGGAAAAATGGGATTTGTGCCTGGGAAAATGGAATTTGTGCCTGGGAAAATGGGATTTGTGCCTGGCACAGTGGGATTTGTGCCCGGCACACCGGGATTTTCCAACCATTCCCTGAATCCTGATCCTGATCCTGATCCCGCTTTTCCAACCATTCCCTGATCCTGATCCTGATCCTGATTCCGCTTTTCCAATCATTCCCTGAATCCTGATCCTGATCCCGTTTTTCCAGCCATTCCCTGATCCTGATCCTGATCCCGCTTTTCCAACCATTCCCTGATCCTGATCTTGATCCTGCTTTTCAACCATTCCCTGAATCCCGATCCTGATCCTGATCCAGCTTTTCCAGCCATTCCCTGATCCTGATCCTGATCCCGCTTTTCCAACCATTCCCTGATCCTGATCCTGATCCTGATCCCGCTTTTCCAGTCATTCGCTGATCCTGATCCTGATCCTGATCCAGCTTTTCCAGTCATTCCCTGAATCCTGATCCTGATCCCGTTTTTCCAGCCATTCCCTGAATCCTGATCCTGATCCCGCTTTTCCAGTCATTCGCTGATCCTGATCCTGATCCTGATCCCACTTTTCCAGTCATTCGCTGATCCTGATCCTGATCCTGATCCAGCTTTTCCAGCCATTCCCTGAATCCTGATCCTGATCCCACTTTTCCAACCATTCCCTGAATCCTGATCCTGATCCTGATCCTGCTTTTCCAACCATTCCCTGATCCTGATCCTGATCCTGATCCAGCTTTTCCAACCATTCCCTGAATCCTGATCCTGATCCTGCTTTTCCAACCATTCCCTGATCCTGATCCTGATCCTGATCCCGCTTTTCCAACCATTCTCTGATCCTGATCCTGATCCCGCTTTTCCAACCATTCCCTGAATCCCGATCCTGATCCTGATCCTGATCCAGCTTTTCCAGTCATTCCCTGAATCCTGATCCTGATCCTGATCCTGATCCTGCTTTTCCAGTCATTCCCTGAATCCCGATCCTGATCCTGATCCCGCTTTTCCAACCATTCCCTGATCCTGATCCCGATCCTGATCCTGATCCCGCTTTTCCAGCCATTCCCTGATCCTGATCCCGATCCTGATCCTGATCCAGCTTTTCCAACCATTCCCTGAATCCTGATCCTGATCCTGATCCTGATCCCACTTTTCCAATCATTCCTTTATCCCAATCCTGATCCCACTTTTCCAGTCATTCCCTGATCCTGATCCTGATCCTGCTTTTCCAGTCATTCCCTGAATCCTGATCCTGATCCCACTTTTCAACCATTCCCTGATCCTGATCCTCATCCTGATCCTGATCCCGATCCAGCTTTTCCAACCATTCCTGAATCCTGATCCCGATCCAGCTTTTCCAATCATTCCCTGATCCTGATCCTGATCCTGATCCCGCTTTTCCAATCATTCCCTGATCCTGATCCTGATCCTGATCCAGCTTTTCCAGCCATTCCCTGATCCTGATCCTGATCCCGTTTTTCCAGCCATTCCCTGAATCCTGATCCTGATCCTGATCCTGCTTTTCCAACCATTCCTTGAATCCTGATCCTGATCCTGATCCCGCTTTTCCAACCATTCCTTTATCCCAATCCTGATCCCACTTTTCCAATCATTCCCTGATCCTGATCTTGATCCTGCTTTTCAACCATTCCCTGAATCCCGATCCTGATCCTGATCCAGCTTTTCCAGCCATTCCCTGATCCTGATCCTGATCCCGCTTTTCCAACCATTCCCTGAATCCTGATCCTGATCCTGATCCTGATCCTGCCTTTCCAACCATTCCTTGAATCCTGATCCTGATCCTGATCCAGCTTTTCCAACCATTCCCTGAATCCCGATCCTGATCCTGCCTTTCCAACCATTCCCTGATCCTGATCCTGATCCTGATCCTGCTTTTCCAACCATCCCCTGAATCCTGATCCTGATCCTGATCCAGCTTTTCCAGTCATTCCCTGATCCCGATCCCACTTTTTTTGGGTCCAAAGGAGGGAATTCGGGGCAGTTTGGGCTCCCGGGGCCAGGGCGGATTCTCCTCCATCCCAACCCTTGGGAATCCCGGGGAAAATCCGGGAGCAGGGACTGGGAATGCGGGAATGTGGCCGGGCTGGGAATTCCCTCCTGGGAACCCCGGGAATGGAGGGGATCCCGCTGCTCCAGGGATCCAGCTCTGGATTCTCCAGGAATTCCATCCCCAAACCCCGACATTCCATGGGAAGCCATTCCCTGCTTCCTTCCCTGCAGCCCAAACCCTTGGGAAAGGCTCTGGAATTTTCCCAGGAATTCCCAGCTCCTTCCCAACCCCCCTCTGGATCCGGCACCGCATTCCAGCCGGGGCAGAGCAGCAGAATTCCCACTTTTCCCTGCATCCCTGCCCAGTTCCTTCCTCCTCATCCCCATCCCAGAGCTCCTTAATTCCCAAAAAATTCCTGGAATTTCCCCGTCGGCACCTGGCTGAGCTGCTGATTCCCGGTTTTTTTCCCCAGATTCCCGGGAAGAGGAGAGCCCTGGAAGACGATTCCCCCTGGGAAGGGCAGCGGGAGCTGGCCCTGCAGGACGAGTACCAGCAGGACAGCTCCGACGAGGAGGTGGGAGCCGCCGGAATTCCCGGGATTTCCCGCCCGGATTCGGGATTTGGGAAGCGACGGATTTGGGGAGGGAAGGGCTGGAGCGGCTGAGGGGGGCGGTGATCCCGGAGAAAAGCGGGATCCGGTGGATCCAGGGAGATCCAGATCCCAGGGAATGGCCTCGGGCTGGGATTTTTGGGAAAATCCTTCTGGAATTCTGGGCTGGAATCGTCGTTTGTGGGTGGAAGTGCAACAGCCTTGGGCTGGGATTTTCGGGAATATCCCCCTGGAATTCTGGGCTGGAATTCCAACAGCCCCGGGCTGGGATTTTCAGGAATATCCCCCTGGAATTCCAGGCTGGAATTCCAATGGCCTCTGGCTGGGATTTTTGGGAAAATCCTTCTGGAATTCCGGGCTGGAATCGCCGTTTGTGGCTGGAAGTGTAACGGCCTCGTGCTGGGATTTTCAGGAATATCCCCCTGGAATTCCAGGCTGGAATTCCAACGGCCTCGGGCTGGGATTTTCGGGAATATCCCCCTGGAATTCCGGGCTGAAATTCCAACGGCCTCGGGCTGGGATTTTCGGGAATATCCCCCTGGAATTCCGGGCTGAAATTCCAACGGCCTCGGGCTGGAATTTTCGGGAATATCCTTCTGGAATTCCGGGCTGGAATTGCCATTTGTGGTGGGAATTGCAACGGCCTTGGGCTGGGATTTTTGGGAATATCCCCTTGGAATTCCAACGGCCTCGGGCTGGGATTTTCAGGAATATCCCCCTGGAATTCCGGGCTGGAATCGCCGTTCGTGGGTGGAAGTACAATGGCCTCGCGCTGGGAATTTTGGGAATATCGCCCTGGAATTCCAGGCTGGAATTCCAACGGCCTCTGGCTGGGATTTTCGGGAATATCCCCTTGGAATTCCAGGCTGGAATTCCAACGGCTTCAGGCTGGGATTTTCAGGAAAACCCTCCTGGAATTCTGGGCTGGAATTGCTGTTTGTGGCTGGAATTGCAACGACCTCAGGCTGGGATTTTCAGGAATATCCCTCCGGAATTCCGGGCTGGAATCGCCGTTTGTGGCTGGAATTGCAGTGGCCTCGGGCTGGGATTTTAGGGAAAATCCTTCTGGAATTCTGGGCTGGAATCGCCGTTCATGGCTGGAATTCCAATGGCCTTGGGCTGGGATTTTTGGGAAAATTCTTCTGGAATTCCGGGCTGGAATCGCCGTTTGTGGCTGGAAGTGCAACGGCCTCGGGCTGGGATTTTCGGGAATATCCCCGCAGAATTCCGGGCTGGAATTCCAACAGCCTTGGGCTGGGATTTTTGGGAAAATCCTTCTGGAATTCTGGGCTGGAATCGTCGTTTGTGGGTGGAAGTGCAACAGCCTTGGGCTGGGATTTTTGGGAATATCCCCTGGAATTCCAGGCTGGAATTGCAACGGCCTCGGGCTGGGATTTTTGGGAATATCCCCCTGGAATTCCGGGCTGGAATCGCCGTTCGTGGCTGGAATTCCAACGGCCTTGGGCTGGGATTTTCGGGAATATCCCCGCAGAATTCCGGGCTGGAATTCCAACAGCCTTGGGCTGGGATTTTTGGGAAAATCCTTCTGGAATTCTGGGCTGGAATCGCCGTTTGTGGCTGGAATTGCAACGGCCTCGCGCTGGGAATTTTGGGAAAATCCTCCTGGAATTCCAGGCTGGAATTCCAACGGCCTCGGGCTGGGATTTTCAGGAATATCCCCTTGGAATTCCAACGGCCTCAGGTTGGGATTTTCGGGAATATCCCCTTGGAATTCCAACGGCCTCAGGTTGGGATTTTCGGGAATATCCCCCTGGAATTCCAGGCTGGAATTCCAACGGCCTCTGGCTGGGATTTTAGGGAAAATCCTCCTGGAATTCTGGGCTGGAATCACCGTTTGTGGCTGGAATTGCAACAGCCTTGGGCTGGGATTTTTGGGAATATCCCCTTGGAATTCCAACGGCCTCGGGCTGCGATTTTAGGGAAAATCCTCCTGGAATTCTGGGCTGGAATCGTCGTTGGTGGCTGGAAGTGCAACGGCCTTGGGCTGGGATTTTCGGGAATATCCCCTTGGAATTCCAACAGCCTCAGGCTGGGATTTTCGGGAATATCCCCCTGGAATTCCGGGCTGGAATCGCCGTTTGTGGCTGGAATTGCAATGGCCTTGGGCTGGGATTTTCGGGAATATCTCCCCGGAATTCTGGGCTGGAATCGCCGTTCGTGGCTGGAATTGCAATGGCCTCCAGCTGGGATTTTTGGGAATATCCCCCTGGAATTCCAGGCTGGAATTCCAATGGCCTCTGGCTGGGATTTTAGGGAAAATCCTCCTGGAATTCTGGGCTGGAATCACCGTTTGTGGCTGGAATTGCAACGGCCTCGGGCTGGGAATTTTGGGAATATCCCCCTGGAATTCCGGGCTGGAATCGCCGTTTGTGGGTGGAAGTGCAACGGCCTCCGGCTGGGATTTTCGGGAATATCCCCTGGAATTCCGGGCTGAAATTCCAACGGCCTCGGGCTGGGATTTTCGGGAATATCCTTCTGGAATTCTGGGCTGGAATCACCGTTTGTGGCTGGAAGTGCAACGGCCTCGTGCTGGGATTTTCAGGAATAACCCCCTGGAATTCCGGGCTGAAATTCCTACGGCCTCTGGCTGGGATTTTTGGGAATATCCCCCTGGAATTCCAGGCTGGAATTGCCGTTTGTGGCTGGAATTGCAACGGCCTTGGGCTGGGATTTTTGGGAATATCCCTCTGGAATTCCAGGCTGGAATCGGCCGTTTGAGGCTGGAATTCCAACGGCCTCGGGCTGGAATTTTTGGGAATATCCTTCTGGAATTCCAGGCTGGAATCGCCGTTTGTGGCTGGAATTACAATGGCCTCAGGCTGGGATTTTCAGGAGTATCCCCCTGGAATTCCAGGCTGGAATTCCAACGGCCTCGGGCTGGGATTTTCAGGAATATCCCCCTGGAATTCTGGGCTGGAATCGCCGTTGGTGGCTGGAATTCCCATCCCTGTGGATTTGGGATGGGGACACGGCCGGGGGAGGGCTTTTCCAAGCTCTGCAATTCCTGGATTTCCGTCGATTTCCGTCCGCGATTCCCCGATTTCCGTTGATTTCCCTTTGCAATTCCCGGATTTCCACCGTAATTCCCAGATTTTCATCCAGAATTCCTGGATTTCCGCCCGCAATTCCCAGATTTCCGTCGCAATTTCCCCGTTTCCCTTTGCAATTCCCCAATTTCCGCCCTCAATTCCTGGATTTCTGTCTGGAATCCCCCGATTTCCATCGATTTCCCTTTGCAATTCTGGGATTTCTGTCCGGAATTCCCAGATTTCTGTCTGACATTCCCAGATTTCCGTCCAGAATTCCCTGATTTCCCTTTGCAATTCCCCGATTTCCGTCCGCAATTCCCTGATTTCCATCTGAAATTCCCAGATTTCCGCCCTTAGGTCCCAAATTTCCATCCCCAATTCCCTAATTTCTGTCTGCAATTCCCAAATTTCCATCCACAATTCCCAGATTTTCATCGATTTCCCTTTGCAATTCCCCGATTTCCACCCAGAATTCCCGGATTTCCGTCCACAATTCCCTGACTTCCATCTGCAATTCCCCGATTTCTGTCCGCCATTCCCGGATTTCCGTCTGCAATTCCCCGAATTCCATCCAGAATTCCCGGATTTCCATCTGGAATTCCCGGATTTCTGTCTGCAATTCCCCAATTTCCATCCAGAATTCCCCAATTTCCACCCAGAATTCCCGGATTTCCATCCGGAATTCCCAGATTTCCATCCACAATTCCTGCATTTCCGTCCGCCATTCCCAGATTTCCGTCTGCAATTCCCCGAATTCCATCCAGAATTCCCCGATTTCCCTTTGCAATTCCCCGATTTCCACCCGCAATTCCCTGATTTCCATCTGAAATTCCCCGATTTCTCTTTACAATTCCCAGATTTCCATCCGGAATTCCCGGATTTCCGCCTGGAATTCCCAGATTTCCATCTGGAATTCCCAAATTTCCGCCCTTAGTTCCCAAATTTCCATCCCCAATTCCCTAATTTCTCTCTGCAATTCCCGGATTTCCGTCCGCAATTCCCAGATTTTCATCGATTTCCCTTTGCAATTCCCCGAATTCCATCCAGAATTCCCAGATTTCCGTCCGCCATTCCCGGATTTCTGTCTACAATTCCCCAATTTCCATCCAGAATTCCCGGATTTCCACCCAGAATTCCCAGATTGCCATCCGCAATTCCCCGATTTCCGTCCACCATTCCCGGATTTCCATCTGCAATTCCCCGAATTCCATCCAGAATTCCCCGATTTCCGTCCACAATTCCCAGATTTCCATCCGCAATTCCCGGATTTCCATCCGCCATTCCCAGATTTCCGTCTCCGTGCCGGCTCCCGGGGAGGGATTTTTTGGGAATGCCGCCGATTCCACGTGGGAACGGAATTCCCGGAGCTCCCTGAGCCTTTCCCAGACTCCCAAAACCTCGGGAAGAGCTCGGAATTCCGGGAATATCCACAGGGCTCGGCCTCCATCCATCCCTGGGAATTCTCCCGGAGAGGCACCAAAAGCTGGGAGAGGGAGAGAATCCCGGAATTATCCCGGGAAAAGCCGGGATCAGGGGTTATCCCGACAATTCCCGGATTTTTCCGGAGGATCCTGCGGAGCCAGGGCCGCCCCCGGTGCCTCTGGAACGTCTGGAAAAGCTCCGGGCGGGAATTCCGGCCCCGGCTGCCGGTGGGGGGAGCGCTGAGCCCGAGCTTTGGGATCATTCCCAAAAAAAAAATTCCGGCAGGAGGCGGGAAAACCCGGGATTCGGCCTCGGCCCGGATTTCTGGGAATGGCTCCGCTGCTCATCCCGGATTTTTGGGAATGGCTCCGCTCCTCATCCCGGATTTTTGGGAATGGCTCCGCTCCTCATCCCGGATTTTTGGGAATGGCTCCCTCCTATCCTGGATTTTTTGGGAATGGCTCCGTCCTATCCCAGTTTTTTGGGAATGGCTCCGTCCTATCCTGGATTTTTGGGAATGATTTCATCGTATCCCGCTCCTTATCCCGGTTTTTTTGGGAATGGCTCCGTCCTATCCCGGTTTTTTTGGGAATGGCTCCATCCTATCCCGGTTTTTTTGGGAATGGCTCCGTCCTATCCCGGATTTTTTTGGGAATGGCTCCGTCCTATCCCAGATTTTTGGGAATGATTTCTTCGTATCCCTCTCCTTATCCCAGATTTTTGGGAATGGCTCTGTCCTCTCCCAGTTTTTTGGGAATGGCTCCGTCATATTTCGGATTTTTGGGAATGGCTCCGCTCCTCATCCTAAATTTTTGGGAATGATTCTGTCGTATCCTAGTTTTTTGTGAATGGCTCTGTCCTATCCTGGATTTTTGGGAATGATTTCATCATATCCCGCTCCTTATCCCGGTATTTTGGGAATGGCTCCGCTCCTCATCCCAGATTTTTGGGAATGGCTCTGTCCTATCCCGGATTTTTTGGGAATGATTCAGTTGTATCCAGGATTTTTGGGAATGGCTCCGCTCCTCATCCCAGATTTCTGGGAATGGCTCTGTCCTATCCTGGTTTTTTGGGAATGGCTCTGTCCTATCCCGGATTTTTGGGAATGGCTCCGTCCTATCCCAGATTTTTGGGAATGGCTCCGTCCTATCCCAGATTTTTGGGAATGGCTCCGTCCTATTCCGGTTTTTTGGGAATGGCTCCGTCCTATCCCGGATTTTTTTGGGAATGGCTCCGTCCTATCCCAGATTTTTGGGAATGGCTCCGTCCTGTCCCGGATTTTTTGGGAATGGCTCCGTCCTATCCTAGTTTTTTGGCAATGCCTCGCTCCTCATCCCAGATTTTTAGGAATGGCTCCGTCCTCTCCCAGATTTTTTTTGGGAATGGCTCCGTCATATCCTGGATTTTTCAGGAATCGCTCCGTCCTATCCCGAATTTTTGGGAATGATTTCATCATATCCCGCTCCTCATCCCAGATTTTTGGGAATGGCTCCGTCCTATCCCGGATTTTTTTCGGGAATGGCTCCGTCCTATCCTGGATTTTTGGCAATGGCTCCGTCCTATCCCAGTTTTTTTGGGAATGGCTCCGCTCCTCATCCCAGATTTTTGGGAATGGCTCCGTCCTATCCTGGATTTTTGGGAATGGCTCCGTCATATTTCGGATTTTTAGGAATGGCTCCGTCCTATCCTGGTTTTTTTGGGAATGGCTCCGTCATATTTCGGATTTTTGGGAATGGCTCACTCCTATCCCAATTTTTTTGGGAATGATTCCGCTCCTCATCCTAAATTTTTGGGAATGGCTCTGTCCTATCCTGGATTTTTTTGGGAATGGCTCCGTCCTATCCCGGGTTTTTGGGAATGGCTCCGTCCTATCCCGGGTTTTTGGGAATGGCTCCGTCCTTTCCCAGATTTTTTTTGGGAATGGTTCCGTCCTATCCTGGATTTTTGGGAATAAATCTGTCCTATCCCGCTCCTCATCCCAGATTTTTTGGGAATGGCTCCGTCATATTTCGGATTTTTGGGAATGGCTCCGCTCCTCATCCCAGATTTTTGGGAATGATTCCGTCCTATCCCGGATTTTTTTTGGGAATAGCTCCATCATATCCTGGATTTTTTGGGAATGGCTCCGTCCTATCCCGGATTTTTTTGGGAATGGCTCCATCCTATCCCAGATTTTTTTTGGGAATGGCTCCGTCCTATCCCGGATTTTTTTTGGGAATGGCTCCATCATATCCTGGATTTTTAGGGAATAAATCTGTCCTATCCCGCTCCTTATCCCAGTTTTTTGGGAATGGCTCCGTCATATTTCGGATTTTTGGGAATGGCTCCGTCCTATCCCGGTTTTTTGGGAATGATTTCATCGTATCCCGCTCCTTATCCCAGTTTTTTGGGAATGGTTCTGTCCTATCCTGGTTTTTGGGAATGGTTCCGTCCTATCCCGGATTTTTTTGGGAATGGCTTCGTCCTGTCCTGGTTTTTCGGGAATGGCTCCGTCTTCTCCCAGATTTTTGGGAATGATTTCATCGTATCCCGCTCCTCATCCTGGTTTTTTGGGAATGATTCTGTCCTATCCTGGTTTTTTTTGGGAATAGCTCCATCATATCCTGGTTTTTTGGGAATAAATCCGTCCTATCCCGCTCCTCATCCCAGATTTTTGGGAATGGTTCCGTCCTATCCCGGATTTTTGGGAGTGGCTCCATCCTATCCCGGATTTTTGGGAATGGCTCCGTCATATCCCAGTTTTTTTGGGAATGATTCCGCTCATCATCCCAGATTTTTGGGAATGATTCTGTTGTATCCCAGTTTTTTTGGGAATGGCTCCGTCCTATCCCGGATTTTTGGGAATGGCTCCGTCCTATCCTGGATTTTTGGGAATGATTTCATCGTATCCCGCTCCTTATCCCGGTTTTTTGGGAATGGCTCCGTCCTATCCCAGTTTTTTGGGAATGGCTCCGTCCTATCCCGGATTTTTTTTGGGAATGGCTCCGTCCTATCCGAGTTTTTTTGGGAATGGCTCTGTCCTATCCTGGATTTTTTGGGAATGGCTCTGTCCTATCCCGGGTTTTTTTGGGAATGGCTCCGCTCTTCATCCCAGATTTTTGGGAATGGCTCTGTCCTATTCCAGGGTTTTGGGAATGATTCCGTCCTATCCTGGATTTTTGGAATGGCTCTGTTGTGTCCCACTCTTAATCCTGGTTTTTTGGGAATGGCTCCGTCCTATCCCAGTTTTTTTGGGAATGATTCCGCTCCTCATCCCAGATTTTTGGGAATGGCTCTGTCCTATCCCAGTTTTTTTGGGAATGGCTCCGTTCTCTCCCAGATTTTTGGGAATGGCTCCGTCCTATCCCGGGTCTTTGGGAATGGCTCTGTCCTATCCCAGTTTTTTTGGGAATGGCTCCGTCCTATCCCAGATTTTTGGGAATGGCTCTGTCCTATCCCAGTTTTTTTTGGGAATGCTGGGAATCCGGTGGGATTGGCTCAGGAAAATCCGGGCAAATCAGGCAGGAAAATCTGGGTGGTTTTTTCCTGGATTTCAGGCAAACCAGAGAAATTTTGGGATTTCCAGGCCGGAATTTTTCATTCCCAGAGAGGAAAATCCCCGGGATTGTGACACTCAGGGATGCTCAGGTGGGATTTTTGGGAGTATTCCCTGGAATTCCCATTCCCAGTGGGATAAATCCCCGGAATTGTGGCGCTCAGGGATGCTCAGGTGGGATTTTTGGGAATATTCCCTGGAATTCCCATTCCCAGCTCGCTGCCATTCCCTGTTTTTTCCGTGGCTCCCTCGGCACAAATTCCCGCCGGGATCAGCTCCCGGCCTCGCCTTTCCCCCTGGATTCCTGGGATTTTTGGGAAGCAATTCCAGCCTGGCAGGGAATTCCCGGACAATCCGTGGGAATGGGATGATCCCTAAAATCCGTTCTCGGGATTCTGGGATCATCCCAATTCCCGCGGGTCCTCCCAGCCCATCCCGGTTTTCCAGGGCTGAATTTGGGATCAACCCCGGAGCCGGGATCCAGCCGGGATCCAGCCGGGAATGCGCAGCTGGAAAATTGGGAATTCCAGGGAATTCACCCCGGAGCCTTTTCCAGCAGGGCTGCAGAGGGATTTGGGAATTCCGGCTGCAGGGATGGGGAACCGCCGGATCCCGGGGATTTGGGGCTGGAATTCCCGCCTGGCGGGGTGGGACTGGAGGGTGATTCCCCGTCCCTTGGAGCACCCAGGGAATCCTGGAATTCCCGGCCATTCCCGGGCACCCGGCTCCTCCTTCCCGGCCCGGCAGCCGCTCTGGAAAAGCTCGGGAGCGGCCCCCGGGAGCGCTCGCCTCTGGAATTGCCCCCGCGCTCCGCACGGACGGAGCCGCGCTGGCCGCGCTCCCGCTGGCGCCGCCCCAGCTGCTGCCGGTGCTGCTGCCGGTGCTGCTGCCGGTGCTGCTGCCGGTGCTGCTGCCGGTGCTGCTGCCGCTGGCACCGCCCCAGCCGCTGCTGCTGCTGCTGCCGCTGCTCCCGCTGGCACCGCCCCAGCAGCCGGTGCCGCCGGTGCTGCCGCTGCTGCCGCTGCTGCCGCTGCTGCCGCTGCTGCCGCTGCTGCCGCTGCTGCCGCTGCTGCCGCTGCTGCCGCTGCTGCCGCTGCTGCCGCTGCTGCCGCTGCTGCTGCTGCCGCTGCTGCCGCTGCCGCTGCTGCCGCTGCTGCCGCTGCTGCCGCTGCTGCCGCTGCTGCTGCTGCTGCTGCTGCTGCCGCTGCTGCCGCTGCTGCCGCTGCTGCCGCTGCTGCCGCTGCTGCTGCTGCTGCCGCTGCTGCCGCTGCTGCCGCTGCTGCCGCTGCTGCTGCTGCCGCTGCTGCCGCTGCCGCTGCTGCCGCTGCTGCCGCTGCTGCTGCTGCTGCTGCTGCTGCCGCTGCTGCTGCTGCCGCTGCTGCTGCCGCTGCTGCTGCTGCTGCTGCTGCTGCCGCTGCTGCTGCTGCCGCTGCTGCTGCCGCTGGCCGCGGGCCCGGGGAGCAGCGGCACAGCCGGGAGCTCGGGGCCGAGAGCCCGGGGAGTGCAGCCGTGAGCCCGGGGTCATGATCCCGGGTCCGTGATCCCGGGGCCGCCGCTGGCCGCGGGCCCGGGAAGAGCAGCGGCACAGCCGTGATCCCGGGGAGTGCAGCCGTGATCCCGGGGCCGTGATCCCGGGGAGTGCAGCCGTGAGCCCGGGGCCGTGAGCCCGGGGAGTGCAGCCGTGATCCCGGGGCTGTGAGCCCGGGGAGCAGTGGCACAGCCGGGAGCCCGGGGAGTGCAGCCGTGAGCCCGGGGCTGTGAGCCCGGGGAGTGCAGCCGTGAGCCCGGGGAGTGCAGCCGTGAGCCCGGGGCTGTGATCCCGGGGAGTGCAGCCGGGAGCCCGGGGCCGTGAGCCCGGGGCTGTGAGCCCGGGGAGTGCAGCTGTGAGCCCGGGGGGTGCAGCCGTGATCCCGGGCAGTGCAGCCGTGATCCCGGGGAGTGCAGCCGTGAGCCCGGGGCTGTGAGCCCGGGGAGTGCAGCCGTGAGCCCGGGGCTGTGAGCCCGGGGAGTGCAGCCGTGAGCCCGGGGCTGTGAGCCCGGGGAGTGCAGCCGTGAGCCCGGGGCCGTGAGCCCGGGGAGTGCAGCCGTGAGCCCGGGGCCGTGATCCCGGGGAGTGCAGCCGTGATCCCGGGGCTGTGATCCCGGGGAGTGCAGCCGTGATCCCGGGGAGTGCAGCCGTGATCCCGGGGAGTGCAGCCGTGATCCCGGGGAGTGCAGCCGTGATCCCGGGGAGTGCAGCCGTGAGCCCGGGGCTGTGAGCCCGGGGAGTGCAGCCGTGAGCCCGGGGCCGTGAGCCCGAGGAGTGCAGCCGTGATCCCGGGGAGCGCAGCCGTGAGCCCGGGGAGTGCAGCCGTGAGCCCGGGGAGTGCAGCCGTGAGCCCGCAGCCGCCGCTGGCCGCGGTCCCAGGGACAGCAGCGGCACAGCCGTGAGCCCGGGGCTGTGAGCCCGGGGAGTGCAGCCGTGATCCCGGGGCCGTGAGCCCGGGGAGCGCAGCCGTGATCCCGGGGAGTGCAGCCGTGAGCCCGGGGCTGTGAGCCCGGGAAGTGCAGCCGTGAACCCGGGGCCGCCGCTGCTGGCCGCGGTCCCAGGGACAGCAACGGCACAGCCGTGATCCCGGGACCGTGAATCCCGGGGCCACCGCTGGTCGCGGTCCCCGGGAGCACAGCGGCCACAGCCGTGATGCCGGGGCCGTGAATCCCGGGGCCGTGACCCCGGGGCCGCCGCTGGCCGCGGGCCCGGGGAGCACAGCAGCCGCAGTCCCGGGGAGTGCAGCCGTGAGCCCGGAGCCGCCGCTGCTGGCCGCGGTCCCAGGGACAGCAGCGGCACAGCCGTGATCCCGGGACCGTGATCCCGGAGCTGCCGCTGGCCGCGGGCCCGGGGAGCACAGCAGCCGTGATCCCGGTGCTGTGATCCCGGAGGCGCCGCTGGCCGCGGGCCCGGGGAGCGCAGCAGCCGCGGTCCCGGGGAGTGCAGCCGTGACCCGGGGGCCGCCGCTGGCCGCGGGCCCGGGGAGCACAGCGGCCGTGATCCCGGGACCGTGATCCCGGAGCTGCCGCTGGCCGCGGGCCCGGAAGAGCAGCAGCCGCAGCGATCCCGCAGGCGGCCCCGGGCGGCCCCGCGGGGGGACACGGAGGGAGGCCGGAGCGAGGCGGCTGGAGCGAGGCTGCCGGCTCCCGGGGATGGCTGCGGGCCAGGCCTGAAACCTGATCCCGGTGCTGGGGGGTGGGATGGACCCGATCCCAGTGCTGGGGGGTGGGATGGACCCCATCCCGGTGCTGTGGGGTGGGATGGAGCCGATCCCAGTTCTTTGGGATGGTGCAGAGACAGATTTTGGTGCCGTGGGGTGGGATGGACCCGATCCCGGTGCTGTGGGGCAGTATGGACCCGATCCCGGTGCTGTGGGGTGGGATGGACCCGATCCCGGTGCTGTGGGGTGGGATGGACCCGATCCCGGTGCTGTGGGGTGGGATGGACCCGATCCCGGTGCTGTGGGGTGGGATGGACTTGATCCCGGTGTTGTAGGGTGGGATGGAGCCGATCCCGGTGCTGGGGGGTGGGATGGAGCCGATCCCGGTGCTGGGGGGTGGGATGGACCTGATCCCGGTGCTGTGGGGTGGGATGGAGCCGATCCCGGTGCTGTGGGGTTGGGATGGACCCGATCCTGATGCTTTGGGATGGCACAGAGACAGATCCCAGTTCGGTGGCACGCTATGGACCTCATCCTGGTTTATCGGGATGGTGCAGAGACAGATCCCAGTGCTTTGGGATGGGATGGAGCCGATCCTGGTTCTTTGGGGCAGGATGGACCCGATCCCAGTGCTTTGGGGTGGTGCAGAGACAGATCCCAGCGCTTTGGGATGGCACCGACATGATCCCGGTTCTTTGGGATGGTACAGACCTGATCCTGGTTCTTTGGGACGGTACTGAGACAAATCCCGGTTCTGTGGGGTGGCACAGAGACAGATCCCGGTGCTGTGGGGTGGGATGGACCTGATCCCGGTGCTGTGGGGTGGGATGGACCCGATCCCGGTGCTATGGGATGGGATGGACCCAATCCCGGTGCTGTGGGATGGGATGGACCCGATCCCGGTGCTGTGGGGTTGGGATGGACCCGATCCCGGTGCTGTGGGGTGGGATGGAGCCCATCCCAGTGCTGGGGGGTGGGATGGACCTGATCCCGGTGTTGTGGGATGGGATGGAGCCGATCCCGGTGCTGTGGGATGGCACCGACCCGATCCCGGTTCTTTGGGACGGTACGGACCTGATCCCGGTGCTTTGGGGCAGGATGGACCCGATCCCGGTGCTTTGGGGCAGTATGGACCCGATCCCGGTTCTTTGGGGCAGGATGGACCCGATCCCGGTGCTTTGGGGCAGGATGGACCCGATCCCGGTTCTTTGGGGCAGGATAGACCCGATCCCGGTGCTGTGGGGCAGGATGGACCCGATCCCGGTGCTTTGGGGCAGGATGGACCCGATCCCGGTGCTGTGGGGCAGGATGGACCCGATCCCGGTGCTTTGGGGCAGGATGGACCCGATCCTGGCTCTTTGGGGCAGGATGGACCCGATCCCGGTGCTGTGGGGCAGGATGGACCCGATCCCGGTTCTCTGGGGCAGGATGGACCCGATCCTGGCTCTTTGGGGCAGGATGGACCCGATCCCGGTGCTTTGGGGCAGGATGGACCCGATCCCGGTGCTTTGGGGCAGGATGGACCCCATCCCGGTGCTTTGGGGCAGGATGGACCCGATCCCGGCTCTTTGGGATGTGGCACAGACAGATCCCGGTGCTGTGGGGTGGCACCGACACCATCCCGGCTCCTGGGGCGGGCACAGCGCTGATCCCGGTTCTTGGGGACGGCCCAGACCCCGATCCCAGCTCCCTGAAATGGCCCAGACCCCGATCCCAGGTTCCCAGAGTGACCCAGACCCCAATCCCAGTTTCCTGGGGCTGGCCCAGTTCCCAATCCCAGTTTCCCAGACTGACCCAGCTCCTGATCCCAGTTTCCTGGGACTGACCCAGCTCCCAGTCCCAGTTCCCCGGACTGACCCAGCTCCCAATCCCAGTTTCCCAGACTGACCCAGCTCCCAATCCCAGTTTCCCAGACTGACCCAGCTCCCAGTCCCAGTTTCCCAGAGTGACCCAGATCCCAATCCCAGTTCCCCAGACTGGCCCAGACCCCAATCCCAGTTTCCCAGACTGACCCAGACCCCAATCCCAGTTTCCCAGACTGACCCAGACCCCAATCCCAGTTTCCTGGGGCTGGCCCAGCTCCTGATCCCAACTCCTGGGGCTGACCCAGACCCCAATCCCAGTTTCCTGAGCTGACCCAGCTCCCAATCCCAGTTTCCAGGACTGACCCAGACCCCAATCCCAGTTTCCCAGACTGACCCAGTTCCCAATCCCAGTTTCCTGGGGCTTGGCCTCTCTCCCAGCTCCCGGGGCTGCCCCCGCTCCTGCCCGGTCCGGTCCCGCGGCATTCCCGGCCCATTCCCGGCCCATTCCCATTCCCCATTCCCGGCCCATTCCCGGCCCATTCCCATTCCCCATTCCCGACCCATTCCCGGCCCATTCCCGACCCATTCCCGGCCCATTCCCGGCCCATTCCTGGCCCATTCCCGGCCCATTCCCGGCCATTCCCCATTTCCCCGTTGTTCCGGCAGGCGCGGGGCCCCTCGGGCCGCGCTCCATTCCCGTTCCCCCCCCCATATTCCCTGGAATCCTCCTCCTCCTCCTCCTCCTCCTCCCGATCCCGATCCCGCCGGGAGCCTCCCCCCCGCCCGCCCCCCCCCGGCGCGGCTGCGGAGGAGGGAGCGGAGCCCCCGTCCGTCCGTCCGTCCGTCCCTCCATCCATTATCCCGATATCCATTATCCCCACATCTGGAATTGTCATTCCGGGAGGAAACGGAGCCCCCGGCTGCTTCCTCCCGCCGGCAGCCCCGGCACATCCATCTCCGCTGCTGCTGCGGCCGGGAACGGGCCGGGAATGGGGAAATTGGGAGTGGGGATAGGAATGGGAGTGGGGAAATTGGGAATGGGGAAATTGGGAGTGGGGAAATTGGGAGTGGGGAAATTGGGAATGGGAACAGGAATGGGAATGGGGAAATTGGGAGTGGGGAAATTGGGAATGGGGAAATTGGGAATGGGAACAGGAATGGGAATGGGGAAATTGGGAATGGGAACAGGAATGGGAATGGGGAAATTGGGAATGGGGATAGGAATGGGGATGGGGAAATTGGGAATGGGAATAGGAATGGGGATTAGGAATGGGAAAACTGGGAGTGGGCAAAGGAATGGGGAAAGTGGGAATGGGGATAGGAATAGGGATGGGAATGGGGATTAGGAATAGGAAAATTGGGAATGGGCACAGCAATGGGAATGGGGAAATTGGGAATGGGGATAGGAATGGGGATGGGGAAATTGGGAATGAGGATTAGGAATGGGAATGGGGAAATTGGGAATGGGAACAGGAATGGGAATGGGGAAATTGGGAATGGGAACAGGAATGGGGATGGGGAAATTGGGAATGGGAACAGGAATGGGGATGGGGAAATTGGGAATGGGGATGGGGATGGGGATGGGAATGGGGATAGGAATGGGAAAATTGGGAATGGGCAAAGGAATGGGGAAATTGGGAGTGGGAACAGGAATGGGAATGGGGAAATTGGGAGTGGGAACAGGAATGGGAATGGGGAAATTGGGAATGGGGATAGGAATGGGAATGGGGAAATTGGGAATGGGGATGGGAATGGGAATGGGGAAATTGGGAATGGGAACAGGAATGGGGATGGGGAAATTGGGAATGGGGATAGGAATGGGGATGGTAATGGGGATTAGGAATAGGAAAATTGGGAATGGGAACAGGAATGGGGATGGGGAAATTGGGAATGGGCACAGGAATGGGAATGGGGATAGGAATGGGGATGGGAATGGGCATTAGGAATAGGAAAATTTGGAATGGGCACAGGAATGGGGGATTGGGAGTGGGAACGGGGATGGGACTGGGGATAGGAATGGGGGATAGGGATGGGGATGGGGATTAGGAATAGGAAAATTGGGAATGGGCACAGGAATGGGAATGGGGAAATTGGGAGTGGGAACGGGGATGGCAATGGGGAAATTGGGAATGGGAACAGGAATGGGAATGGGGAAATTGGGAATGGGGACAGGAATGGGAATGGGGAAATTGGGAATGGGGACAGGAATGGGAATGGGGAAATTTGGAATGGGGATAGGAATGGGGATGGGAATGGGGATTAGGAATGGGAAAACTGGGAATGGGCAAAGGAATGGGGGGCCGGGAATGGGGAAATTAGGAATGGGAACAGGAATGGGGATGGGGAAATTGGGAATGGGGATAGGAATGGGGATTAGGAATGGGAAAACTGGGAGTGGGCACAGGAATGGGGAAATTGGGAATGGGGATGGGAATGGGGATTAGGAATAGGAAAATTGGGAATGGGCACAGGAATGGGGAAATTGGGAGTGGGAACAGGAATGGGAATGGGGAGATTGGGAGTGGGGATGGGAATGGGGATTAGGAGTAGGAAAATTGGGAATGGGCACGGGAATGGGAATGGGAATGGGGATAGGAATAGGAAAACTGGGAATGGGCACAGGAATGGGGGATTGGGAGTGGGAACAGGGATGGGACTGGGGATAGGAATGGGGATGGGGATGGGGATTAGGAATGGGAAAATTGGGAATGGGCACAGGAATGGGGAAATTCGGAGTGGGAATGGGGATGGGGAAATTGGGAGTGGGAACGGGGATGGGGAAATTGGGAATGGGAACAGGAATGGGAATGGGGATAGGAATGGGGATAGGAATGGGGATTAGGAATAGGAAAATTGGGAATGGGTATAGCAATGGGAATAGGAAAATTGGGAGTGGGCACAGGAATGGGGGATTGGGAGTGGGCACAGGAATGGGAATGGGGATAGGAATGGGGATGGGGATGGGAATGGGCATTAGGAATGGGAAAATTTGGAATGGGCACAGGAATGGGAATGGGGGGTTAGGATGGGGATGGGGGATTGGGAATGAGGGTGGCAGAATCAAGAACAGGAACGGAGGATTGGGAATGGGGTCAGATGGATGGGATTGGGAATGGGGTCAGATGGATGGGATTGGGAATGGGGGCTGGGGATTGGGATTGGGAACAGGTGGATGGGAATGGGAATGGAGCTGGCAGCAGAGATCAGGAATGGGAATGGGATTGGGGCTGGGAACAAGGAATGGGAATGGGATTGGGGATGGGAACAGGTGGATGGGATTGGGAATGGGGCTGGGAACAAGGAATGGGATTGGGAATGGGAACAGGTGAATGGGATTGGGAATGGGGGTTGGGATTGGGAATGGGAACAGGTGGATGGGATTGGGAATGGGAACAGGTGAATGGGATTGGGAATGGGAACAGGTGGATGGGATTGGGAATGGGGCTGGCAGCAGCCGGAGCAGGGCTGGGATAACCACAGGGATGGGGGTCAGAATTCCTGGGTTTAGCACCAAAACCAGGGAATGGTTTGGGAGGGAATGGCCTCAGGGCTTGCCCAAATTCCAGCCTCAGTTCTCCCAAATTCCAGCCCCACTCCTCTCAAATTCCAGCCTCGGTTCTCCCAAATTCCAGCCTCACTCCTCCCAAATTCCACATCCAGTTTTTCCAGTTCTCAACCCCATTTTCCCAGTTCCCAGTCCCACTTTTCCCAGTTCCCAACCCTATTTTTCCCAATTCCCAACCCTATTTTTCCCAATTCCCAACCCCATTTTTCCCACTTCCCAGCCCCATTTTTCCCATTTTTCCCACTTCCCAGCCCCATTTTCCCAATTTCCCTCCCCATTTCCCCACTTCTCCTGGTCTCCCTGCTCCAATTTCAGGATCCAGAGGGTCTCTGGACCACTTCCCTCAGGAAAACCCCCGGGAATTCCGGCGATCCCGGCCCCGGCTCCCGCTCCGGGCTTTCTTTGATCCGGGATTTGCTCCGGGATTTCCAGCGGCTCGCGCCGCCGGTGTTATTCCCATCAATTCCCGCTCCCGGTGTTTCCGAGTCCCGGGGCCAGGCGCTGTAAGACAATCCCTCCCCGGGAAGCCATCCCGGCCTTCCCAGCTTTTCCAGCTTCTCCTCCAGCTTCTTTTCCAGCTTTTCCAGCTTCTTCTCCAGCTTCTTTTCCAGCTTTTCCAGCTTCTTCTCCAGCTTCTTTTCCAGCTTTTCCAGCTTCTCCTGCTTCTCCAACTTTCCCACCTTTCCCAGCTTCTCCAGCTTTTCCAGGTTCTCCAGCTTCTCCAGCTTTTTCCCAGCTTTTCCAGATTCTTCTCCAGCTTTTCCAGCTTCTTTCTGGCTTTTCCAGCTTCTTTTCCAGCTTCTTTTGCAGCTTTTCCAGCTTCTTTCCGGCTTCTCCAGCTTTCCCAGCTTTCCCAGCTTTCCCAGCTTTTCCAGCTTCTTCTCCAGCTTTCCCAGCTTTCCCAGCTTTCCCAGCTTTTCCAGCTTCTTCTCCAGCTTTTCCAGCTTCTTTTCCAGCTTCTTTTCCAGCTTTCCCGGCTTCTCCAGCTTTTCCAGGTTCTCCAGCTTTTCCAGCTTTTTTCCAGCTTCTTCTCCAGCTTTTCCAGCTTCTTTCCGGCTTCTCCAGCTTTCCCAGCTTCTCCAGCTTCTTTCCAGCTTCTTCTCCAGCTTCTTTTCCAGCTTTTCCAGCTTCTTCTCCAGCTTCTTTCCAGCTTTTCCAGTTTTTTTCCAGCTTCTCCAGCTTCTCCAGCTTTTTCCCAGCTTTTCCAGCTTTTCCAGCTTCTTTCCAGCTTTTCCAGCTTCTTCTCCAGCTTTCCCGGCTTTCCCAGCTTCTCCTGCTTCTCCAGCTTTCCCAGCTTTCCCACCTTTCCCAGCTTTTCCAGCTTCTCCAGCTTTTTTTCCGGCTTTTTTCCAGCTTCTTTTCCAGCTTTTCCAGCTTCTTTTCCAGCTTTTCCAGCTTCTTCTCCAGCTTCTTTTCCAGCTTTTCCAGCTTTTTTCCAGCTTTTTTCCAGCTTTTCCAGCTTCTTCTCCAGCTTCTTCTCCAGCTTCTTTCCAGCTTTTCCAGCTTCTTCTCCAGCTTTTCCAGCTTCTTTCCGGCTTCTCCAGCTTTCCCAGCTTTCCCAGCTTTTCCAGCTTCTCCAGCTTCTTTTCCAGCTTTTCCAGTTTTTTTCCAGCTTTTTCCAGCTTCTTTTCCAGCTTCTTTCCAGCTTTTCCAGCTTTCCCAGCTTCTTTCCAGCTTTCCCGGCTTCTCCAGCTTCTCCACCTTTCCCACCTTTCCCAGCTTTTCCAGCTTTTCCAGGTTCTCCAGCTTCTCCAGCTTTTTCCCACCTTTCCAGCTTCTCCAGCTTCTCCAGCTTCTCCAGCTTCTTTCCAGCTTTTCCAGCTTCTTTCCAGCTTTTCCAGCTTCTTTCCCAGCTTCTTTTCCAGCTTTTCCAGCTTTCCTGGCTTCTCCAGCTTCTCCTGCTTCTCCAACTTTCCCACCTTTCCCAGCTTTCCCACCTTTCCCAGCTTCTCCAGCTTTTCCAGCTTTTTCCCAGCTTTCCAGCTTTTTTCCAGCTTCTTCCCAGCTTTTCCAGATTTTTTCCAGCTTTCCCAGCTTCTTTCCAGCTTTCCCGGCTTCTCCAGCTTCTCCAGCTTTTCCAGCTTCTTTCCAGCTTCTTTCCAGCTTTTCCAGCTTCTTTCCCAGCTTCTTTTCCAGCTTTTCCAGCTTTCCTGGCTTCTCCAGCTTCTCCTGCTTCTCCAACTTTCCCACCTTTGCCAGCTTCTCCAGCTTCTCCTGCTTCTCCAGCTTTTCCAGCTTCTCCAGCTTCTTTCCAGCTTCTTTTCCAGCTTTTCCAGCTTCTTCTCCAGCTTTCCCAGCTTTCCCGGCTTCTCCTGCTTCTCCAGCTTTTCCTGCTTCTCCAGCTTTTCCAGCTTTTTTCCAGCTTTTCCAGCTTCTTCAGCTTTTCCAGCTTTTTTCCAGCTTTTCCAGATTTTTTCCAGCTTTTCCAGCTTCTCCAGCCTCTCCCTCGGGATCCTGCGGCTGCTGTGGCTGCCCGGCCTCCGCCGCGCTTCCCCTGGGGATCTGATCCCGCTTTTCCAGACAAACCCTGCTTTTCCAGACAAACCCTGCTTTTCCAGACAATTCCTGCTTTTCCAGACAATTCCTGCTTTTCCAGATAAACCCTGCTTTTCCAGACAAATCCCCGTTTTCCACACAGATCTCATTTTCCAGACAATTCCTGCTTTTCTACACAATCCCTGCTTTTCCGGACCATTCCTGCTTTTCCCCACAAATCCCGATTTTCCCCACAAATCCCAAATTTCCCCTGAGCCTGGAAGTTGGAAAAACAAGGATGGGATTTAGGGCTAAACCGAGGTTGGAATTTGGGGGAAAAAAAAAAAAAAAGAGGCTGGAAGTTGGGAAAACTGGGGCTGGAATTTGGGATAAAGCGGCTGGAATTTGGGGAACAAAAAGGGTCTGAAACCCGAGGCTGCAAGGTGGGATAAAGGAGCTGGAAATTGGGAGAACTGAGGTTGGAATTTGGGACAAATGAGGCTTGGAATTTGGGATAAAGCGGGGCTGGAATTTGGGCAAATCAGGACAATCACGGGCTCGTTCCTCCATCCATCCATCCATCCATCCATCCATCCCTCCATCCCAGCAAGGAACTCATGGCAGCTTTGGCATGGCAGGGGTTAAATCCTCCATTCTGGCGCCGGAAGGGTTAAACCTCCCCCAGTCCGGCACGGCAGGGGTTAAACCTCCCCCAGTCCAGCACGGCAGGGGTTAACCCCCCCCCGGTTTGGGGCAGGAAAAGCTCTTTCCGAGTGGAAGCAATGACGTCACCCCAAACACGGCAGGGGTTAACTTCCCCATTCCGGCACGGGAAGGGTTAACCCCGAGTGGAAGCAATGACGTCATCCCCACACCGCAGGGGTTAACACTCCCCCCATTCCGGCACATGAAGGGTTAACCCTGAGTGGCAGCGATGACGTCACCCCCACACAGCAGGGGTTAACTCCCCCATCCCGGCAGTGAAAGGGTTAACCCCGCGGTCTGGGCTCTTTCCGAGCGGAAGCGATGATGTCACCCCCAGCACGGCCGGGGTTAAATCTCCCCTATCCATCCCGGCACGGGAAGGGTTAAAACCCCCGGGTTGGGCTCTTTCTGAGTGGCAGCGATGACGTCACCCCCAGCACCGCAGGGGTTAACTTCCCCATCCATCCCGGCACATGAAGGGTTAAGTGGCAGCAATGACGTGCAGCAATGACGTCACCCACACCGCAGGGGTTAACACTCCCCCCCTATTCCGGCACATGAAGGGTTAACCCCCCGGTCTGGACTCTTTCCAAGTGGAAGCAATGACATCACTCCGGCACAGCAGGGGTTAACTCCGAGTGGAAACAATGACGTCACCCCAAACACGGCAGGGGTTAACGCTCCTCCCATTCCGGCACAGGAAGGGTTAAAACTCCCTGGATTCCGGCACATGAAGGGTTAACCCCCCCCCCCGTCTGGGCTCTTTCCGAGTGGAAACAATGACGTCACCCCAAACACCGCTGGGGTTAACTGCCCCATGCATCCCGGCAGTGAAAGGGTTAACGCCGCGGTCTGGGCTCTTTCCGAGTGGCAGCGATGACGTCACCCCAAACAGAGCAGGGGTTAACACTCCCCCCATCCCGGCAGTGAAAGGGTTAACCCCGCGGTCTGCGCTCTTTCCGAGTGGAAGCAATGACGTCACCCCCACACCACAGGGGTTAACTCCCCCATTCATCCATTCTGGCACAGGAAGGGTTAACCCCGCGGTCTGCGCTCTTTCCGAGTGGAAGCAATGACGTCACCCCCACACCACAGGGGTTAACTCCCCCATTCATCCATTCTGGCACAGGAAGGGTTAACCCCGCGGTCTGGGCTCTTTCCGAGTGGAAGCGATGACGTCACCCCAAACACCGCAGGGGTTAACTGCCCCATGCATCCCGGCAGTGAAAGGGTTAACCCCGCGGTCTGGGCTCTTTCCGAGTGGCGGCAATGACGTCACCCCAAACACCGCAGGGGTTAACCCCGAGTGGAAGCGATGACGTCACCCCAAACACGGCAGGGGTTAACACTCCCCCCATTCATCCATTCCGGCACATGAAGGGTTAACCCCGTGTGGAAGCAATGACGTCACCCCCACACCGCAGGGGTTAACTGTCCCATCCCGGCACATGAAGGGTTAACCCCGCGGTCTGGGCTCTTTCCGAGTGGAAGCGATGACGTCACCCCAAACACCGCAGGGGTTAACACTCCCCCCATCCCGGCACATGAAGGGTTAACCCCGCGGTCTGCGCTCTTTCCGAGTGGCAGCGATGACGTCACCCCCAAACACGGCAGGGGTTAAATCTCCCCCATCCATCCCGGCACGGGAAGGGTTAAAACCCCCGGGTTGGGCTCTTTCCGAGTGGAAGCGATGACGTCATCCCAAACACTGCTGAGGTTAAGTGCCCCATTACGGCACCGGAAGGGTTAAAACTGCCCCATCCATTCCGGCACGGGAAGGGTTAACCCCGAGTGGAAGCGATGACGTAATCCCAAACACCTCAGAGGTTAACTGCTCCATTCTGGCACGAGAAGGGTTAACTCCCCCCTCCATTCCGGCACGGGAAGGGTTAACCCGGTTCGGCGGCAGGAAGCGCTCTTTCCGATGACGTCACCCCCAAACACGGCGGTGACCCCGAGCCAGCGGAAACTTCGGCAACTTTCGCCTCCTCAGCCGCTGCTCCCGGGGGGGCTCGGATTCCACCTGAGGGGGGCTCGGGTTGTGTCTGGCCCCGCTTCTGCTTCTAGTCCTGAGATATTTTAATGTATTTTTGCCTTTTTTATGTATTTCTGCTTTTTTTAATATATATTTCTGATTTTTTAATATATATATATTTTTCTGTTTTTTAAATTTTTCTCCTTTTTTTCTATTCCTGAGGGAGCTCAAATTCACCTGAGGGGGGCTCCGGTTGTGTCTGCTCCTGCTTTTGGTTCTAATCCTCAGATATTTTAAGTTATTTCTGCCTTTTTTATGTATTTCTCTTTTTTTTATATTTATTTATGATTTTTTAATATATATATATATATATATATATATATTTCTGTTTTTTTAATTTTTCTCCTTTCCTGTTCCTGTGGGAGCTCAAATTCCACCTGAGGGGAGCTTTGGTTGTGTCTGCTCCTGCTTTTGGTTCTAGTCCTGAATTATTTTTTATATATATTTCTGCCCTTTTTTATATATATTTCTCATTTTCTATGTATACATATTTCTTCTTTTTCATATATATTTTTTCTCTTTTTCATGTATTTTTTCTCTTTTTTATATCTATATTTCTGGTTTTTTAATTTTTTTCCTTTTTTTTCTATTCCTGGAGGAGCTCAAATTCCACCTGAGGGGGGGCTTGGGTTGTGTCTGGTCCCACTTTTGGTTCAAATCCTGATTTATTTTTTATATCTATTTCTGCTTTTTCTTACATTTCTTCTTTTTTTTTATATTCCTGCTTTTTTATATTCCTGATTTTTTTTTATATTTCTCTTTTTTTTGTATTTCTGCTTCTTTTTATATTTCTCCTTTTTTTTTGTATTCTTGCTTTTTTTATATATTTCGGCTTTTTTTTCATATTCCTGCTTTTTTAATTTATTTCTGCTTTTATTTAAGTCCCTGATTTTTTTAAATATGTCTCTGCTTTTTTTTATATTCCTGCTTTTTTTTAATATTTCTCCTTTTTTTTTTTTCTATTTCTGGGTTTTTTTTATTTATTTCTGCTTTTTTTTAATGTTCCTGATTTTTTTTTCTACATTTCTGCTTTTTTTCTATATTTCTGCTTTTTTTCTATATTTCTGCTTTTTTCTCTATTCCGGTATTTTTTATTTATTTCTGCCTTTTTATGCTCCTGATTTTTTTTCTGTATTTCTGCTTTTTTCTGTAGATTCCTGATTTTTTATTCATTTCTGCTTTTTTTTAATATATTTCTGCTCTTTCCTCAATTCCTGCTTTTTTAAATATATCTGAGTTTTTTCTGTATATTCCTGATTTTTTTTCTCTATTCCTGCTTTTTCTTTTTTACATTCTTTATATATTTATATATTTTATATATTTTTTGCTTTTTTTTCTATTTCTGCTTTTTTAAAATATTCTTAATTTTTAATATTCCTCTTTTTTTTCTATTTCTGCTTCTTTATTTAAAAATATTCCTGATTATTTTAATATTCTTGATTTTTTAAATATATTTTAGTTTTTTAATATTTCTGCTTTTTTTAAATATTCTCGCTTTATTTCATATTCCTGCTTTTTTTTTAATAAAAAATTTTAATAAAATTTTAATAAAAAATTTTAATTAAATTCCTGCTTTTAAATATCCCTGCTCTTTCCAATATTCCTGCTTTTTTCAAATATTTCTGCTTTTTTTTTTTTAATTTTTCCTTTTTTTTACATTCCACTTTCCTTTTCGTATTTCGCTTTTTTCGTTCCACTTCTTTTATTTATTTTTTTTCTATTTCAGCTTTTTTTTCTATTTCAGCTTTTTTTTTCTATTTCAGCTTTTTTATATTTCAATTTTTTTTCTATTTCAGCTTTTTTATATTTCAATTTTTTTAATATTTCAGCTTTTTTTTTTTTTTGCTTTTTTAATATTCCTGATTTTTTATATTCCTTTTTTTTTAAATATTCTTTCTTTTTTAATATTCCTGGGGTGGTTTTTTTGCCGTTCCCTGCTTTTTTTTTTTTTTCTCTATTCCTGCACTTTTTATATTTTTTTTTAATTCCTCCCTTTTTTTGCCATTTCTGCTTTTTTTTTTCATATTTCTCCTTTTTTTATTCCATTTTTTTCACTCTTGCTTTCCCCTCTTCCTGGGGTGGTTTTTTATCTTTGCTTTTTAAATATTTCTCTTTTTTTCCATACCCCTGGGCTTTCTGTATCTGCTATTATTAATATTATTATTATTATTATTATTATTATTATTATTATTATTATTATTATTATTTTATCATTATTATCTTTTTTTTTACCTTTTCTTTTTCTATTCCTGCTTTTCCCCCTATTCCTGCTTCTTTAATTATTTTTTCCTGGTTTTTTTTCCCTTTTCTCCTTTTTTTTCCCTGCCTTTCCTTCTATTGCTGCTTATTTTATTTTATTTTATTTTATTTTATTTGTACTTTATTTTACTTTATTTTATTTTATTTGTACTTTATTTTATTTTAATTTATTTTATTTGTATTTTCTTTCATTTTAATTTATTTTATTTTATTTTTTTATTTCATTTTATTTTACTTGTACTTCATTTTACTTTATTTTATTTTATTTGTATTTTATTTTATTTCATTTCATTTTAATTTATTTTATTTTATTTTACTTTATTTTCTTGTATTTTCCTGTATTTTACTTTATTTTCATTTTCTTTCCCTGCCTCTTCCTTTCCCGTTGGGAATTTTTTCCGTCGCGCTCGCTCCGCGCTGCCGGCGCCGCCTTTGGAACGTCCGAGGGCTCCAGGGGGTGGGATCGACATTCCCACGGAATTCCCAGAGAATTCCCAGAGAACTCCCAGAGAATTCCCGGAGAATTCCCGGAGAACTCTCACAAAATTCCCAGAGAATTCCCAGAGAATTTGCATGGAATTCCCACAGAATTCCCACAGAATTCTCATGGAATTCCCATGGAATTCCCAGAGAATTCCCAGAGAATTCCCGGAGAATTCCCGGAGAATTCCCGGAGAACTCTCACAAAATTCCCAGAGAATTCCCAGAGAATTCCCGGAGAATTCCCGGAGAATTCCCAGAGAACTCTCACAAAATTCCCAGAGAATTCCCAGAGAATTTGCATGGAATTCCCACAGAATTCCCACAGAATTCTCATGGAATTCCCATGGAATTCCCAGAGAATTCCCAGGGAATTCCCAGAGAACTCTCACAAAATTCTCAGAGAATTCCCATGGAATTCCCAGAGAATTCCCACACAATTCCCACGGAAATCCCACGGAATTCCCAGAGAATTCCCATGGAATTCCCAGAGAACTTCCAGAGGATTCCCACAAAATTCCCATGGAATTCCCAGGGAATTCCCAGAGGACTCTCACAAATTTCCCAGAGAATTCCCACGGAATTCCCACAGAATTCCCAGAGAACTCTCACAAAATTCCCACAGAATTCCCACGGAATACCCAGAGAATTCCCAGAGAATTCCCGGAGAACTCCCAGAGAATTCCCACATAATTCCCATGGGATTCCCAGAGAACTCCCACGGAATTCCCAGAGAATTCGCACGGAATTCCCAGAGAATTCCCAGAGAATTCCCAGAGAACTCCCAGAGAATTCCCAGAGAATTCCCACGGAATTCCCATGGAATTCCCACGAAATTCCTCCAGAATTCGCACAGAATTCCCAGAGAACTCCCACAAAATTCCCAGAGAATTCCCATGGAATTCCCAGAGAATTTTCATGGAATTCCCAGGGAATTCCCAGAGAACTCCCACACAATTCCCAGAGAATTCGCACAGAATTCCCAGAGAATTCCCAGAGAACTTCCAGAGGACTCTCACAAAATTCCCACAGAATTCCCAGAGAATTCCCATGGAACTCCCACAGAATTCCCAGAGAATTCCCACAGAATTCCCACGGAATTCCCATGGAATTCCCTTAGAACTCCCAGAGTATTCCCATGGAATTCCCAGAGAATTTTCATGGAATTCCCATGGAATTCCCTGAGAACTCTCACAAATTTCCCAGAGAATTCCCAGAGAATTCCCACGGAATTCCCATGGAATTCCCAGAGAACTGCCACGGAATTCCCAGAGAATTCCCAGAAAACTCCCACGGAATTGCCATGGAATTCCCAGAAAACTCCCATGGAATTCCCAGAGAACTCCCTTGGAATTCCCAGAGAATTCCCAGAGAATTCCTACAGAATTCCCATGGAATTCCCACAGAATTCCCAGAAAACTTCAGAATTCCCAGAGAATTCCCAGAGAATTCCCACGGAATTCCCACATAATTCCCAGAGAACTCTCACAAAATTCCCACAGAATTCCTCCAGAATTCCCAGAGAACTCCCACGGGATTCCCACAGAATTCCTCCAGAATTCCCAGAGAATTCCCAGAGAATTCCCTCAGAATTCCCAGGGAATTCCCCCATTTCCCTTTCCGGCCGCCTCCAGGGCTGAGCCTTTCCCGCCTCCCGGAGATTTTTTTTTCCGGGAATTCCGGACTCCCTGGGAATGGCGTTGGCTCCCTGGGGCTCCCGGAAATCCGGGAAGAGGCTCTGGCTGGGAATTCCGGCTGGAAATTTGGGAATTCCGGCTGGGATGGATCCAGGGATGGAGGGATGGAGGTGCCGCCGTTGCCCAAAAACCCCTCAAACCCTCCCCAAAAACCCTCAAATCCCCCCAAAATGCCCCCCAAACCCTCAAATTCCCCCCAAAATGCCCCCAAAAACCTCAATTTTCCCCAAATCTCCCCCAAAATCTCAAATTCCCCCCAAATCTCCCCCAAACCCCAAATTTCCCCTCCAATCCCCCCAAAAACCCAGAATCTCCCCCCAAATCCCCCCCAAAACCTCAAATTCCCCCCCAAATCCCCCCCAAAACCTCGAACTCCCCCAAATTCCCCCCAAAACCCTCAAATTCCCCCCAAAATGCCCCCAAAACCTCGAATTCCCCCCCAAATCCCCCCTCAAATTCCCCCAAATCCCTCCAAAATCTCCCCTCAATCCCCCCAAATCCTCCGAAAACCCAGATTTTTCCCCAAAATCTCTTCCCAAACCCCCCAAATCTCCCCCAAAATCTCAAATTCCCCCCAAATCTCCCCCCCAAACCCCAAATTTCCCCTCCAATCCCCCCAAGAACCCAGAATCTCCCCCAAAATCTCCCCAAAATCCACAAATTCCCCCCAAAATCCCCCCAAACCCACAAATTTTTCCCTAAAATCCCCCCTCAAACCCCCCCAAAACCTCCCAAACCCCTGAATTTCCCCCAAAATCTCCCCTCAAATTCCCCAAAATCCCCCCAAAATCTCCCCTCAATCCCCCCAAATTCCCCCCCCAAACCCCAAATTTCCCCCCAAACCCCAAATTTCCCCTCCAATCCCCCCAAAACCCAAAATCTCCCCCAAAATCTCCCCCTGAGGTCACCGACCCTGAGAATCTGAGCTCCTGCAGTGGGGGGGGTGGGGATTTTGGGGCGATTTTTTGGGGATTTTGGTTTTTTTGGGGGGATTTTGGGGATTTGGGGGGATTTTGGGGTTTTTGGGGTGGATTTTGGGGCGATTTTTGGGGGTCTCCTCTGAGTGTCCCCCCCCCACCAAACCCCCCCCAAATCCTGAATTTTCCCCCAAAATCTATCCACAAACTCCCAAACCCCCCCCAAAATCACAAATTCCCTCCAAAATCTCCCCAAAATCCAAGAATTTCCCCCAAAATCCCCCCTCAAACCCCCCCAAAATCCCCCCCAACCCCCGAATTTCCCCCAAAATCTCCCCTCAATCCCCCCAAATTCCGCCCCAAACCCCAAATTTCCCCCCCAACCCCCAAATTTCCCCTCCAACCCCCCCAAAAACCCAAAATCTCCCCCAAAATCCCCCCCTGAGGTCACCGACCCGCAGAACCCTCACCGAGTAGGGAATTTGGGATTTTTTGGTGGGGGGGATTTTGGAAGTTTTTTTTGGGGATTTGTCTGAGGTTTTTGGGGGGAGATTTGGGGGAAAATTTGGGGGAAAATTTGTGTTTTTGGGGGAGATTTTGGGGGTTTGAGGGGAGATTTTGGGGGGGGGGAGAGTTTGAGGATGGATTTTATTGGAGGGGGAGGGAAAAAATCCAGGATTTGGCTCCGCCTTTTCCAGCTGCGTCCTCTCCGGAATTCGGCATTCCCGGGATTGTCACTCCCATCCCAAATTCCAGGAATAATTCCCGGGATTGTCACCCCCTTTCCCATCCCAAATTCCAGGAATAATTCCCAGGTTTTTCTCCCATTCCCATCCCAAATTCCAGGAATAATTCCCGGGATTTTCCCTCCCATTCCCATCCAAATTCCAGGAATAATTCCCAGGATTTTCCCCCCATTCCCATCCCAAATTAGGGGACAATTCCCAGGATTTTCCCCCCATTCCCATCCCAAATTCCAAAAATAATTCCCAGGTTTTTCTCCCATTCCCATCCCAAATTCCGGGAATAATTCCCGGGATTTTCCCCCCATCCCAAACCCCACATTCCCAGGATTTTCCCTCCCATTCCCATCCCAAATTCCAGGAATAATTCCCAGGATTTTCCCCCCATTCCCATCCCAAATTCCAGGAATAATTCCCAGGTTTTTCTCTCATTCCCATCCCAAATTCCAGGAATAATTCCCAGGATTTTCCCCCCATTCCCATCCCAAATTCCAGGAATAATTCCCGGGATTTTCCCCCCATTCCCATCCCAAATTCCAGGAATAATTCCCAGGATTTTCACCCCCATTCCCATCCCAAATTCCAGGAATAATTCCCAGGATTTTCCCCCCATTCCCATCCCAAATTCCAGGAATAATTCCCGGGATTTTCCCCCCATTCCCATCGCAAATTCCAGGAATAATTCCCGGGATTTTCCTCCCATTCCCATCCCAAATTCCAGGAATAATTCCCAGGATTTTCCCCCCATTCCCATCCCAAATTCCAGGAATAATTCCCAGGTTTTTCTCTCATTCCCATCCCAAATTCCAGGAATAATTCCCGGGATTTTCCCCCATTCCCATCCCAAATTCCAGGAATAATTCCCGGGATTTTCCCCCCATCCCCATTCCAAATTCCAGGAATAATTCCCAGGTTTTTCTCTCATTCCCATCCCAAATTCCAGGAATAATTCCCGGGATTTTCCCCCATTCCATCCCAAATTCCAGGAATAATTCCCGGGATTTTCCCCCCATTCCCATCCCAAATTCCGGGAATAATTCCCAGGATTTTCCTTCCCATCCCCATCCCAAATTCCAGGAATAATTCCCGGGATTTTCCCCCCATTCCCATCCCAAATTCCAGGAATAATTCCCAGGATTTCCCCCCATCCCCATCCCAAATTCCTCATTCCCGGGATTTTCCCTCCCATTCCCATCCCAAATTCCAGGAATAATTCCCAGGATTTCCCCCCCCATTCCCATCCCAAATTCCAGGAATAATTCCCAGGATTTTCCCCCCCATTCCCATCCCATCCCAAACTCCTCATTCCCGGGACTTTCATCCATTCCCATCCCAAATTAGGGGAAAAATTCCCAGGATTTTCACCCCCATTATCCCATCCCAAACTTCTCATTCCCAAGATTTCTCCCCATTCCCATCCCAAACCCCACATTCCCAGGATTTTTCCCCCATTCCCGTTCCCATCCCCATCCCAAATTAGGGGGAAAATTCCCAGGATTTTCAGTCTCATCCCCATCCCAAATTCCAGGAATAATTCCTGGGTTTTCCCCCATCCCAAACCCCACATTCCCAGGATTTTCCCTCCCATTCCCATCCCAAATTCCAGGAATAATTCCCAGGATTTTCCCTCCATCCCAAATTTCCTCCTCCTCCTCCCGCCGGGAGCATCCAGAGGGGAAACTTCGGGCTCTGGATCCCACCCAGGCCTGCCTTGGCTGCCACCATTCCTGGAGATATTTTGGGAAGATTCCTGGATTTTTTAATTTTGCGCTGCGCTGGCGACGTCCAGGATTTGGAGCTGGGGCTTGGATTAATTTTTTTCTTTTTAAGGAATTTTTTTATGGATTTAACCGGATTTTTTTTTTTTTTTCCGCGGGATCCACGTGGAGAATTCCGGTGCCAGGCCCCCCCCCGATCCCGAGGGAGCTCCGGAGGCGCCGGTGCCCGCTCGGATTCCTCCCGGCTCTCGTCATGGGGGTGGATCCGACACCGGCCCGAGCTGCCCGGAAATTCCAGCGGAAAAACAGCCCCCGAATTCCGCTGGAAAAATGCCCCCCCCCACCCCTTTTTCTGGGATTTTTTTCCAATTTTTTGGGGGATTTTCCCCCATTTTTTTGGGATTTTCTGCCATTTTTTTGGGATTTTTCCCCTTTTTTTCTCAGATTTTCCCCCCCCATTTTTTTTGGCGTTTCTGCCATTTTTCTGGAATTTTTCCCCATTTTTCTGGGATTTTTCCCGTTTTTTCTTGGATTTTCCCCCTTTTTTTCTTGGATTTTCCCCCCCATTTTTCTGGGATTTTTTTCCCCTCATTTTTCTGGGATTTTTCCCTGTTTTTCTGGGAATTTTCCTGCTTTTCTGGGGGTTTCCCCCATTTTTCTGGGATTTTCCCCTTTTTTTTCTTGGATTTTCCTCCCCATTTTTCTGAGATTTTTTCCCTCATTTTTTTGGGATTTTTTCCCCCATTTTTCTGGGTTTTTTCCCATTTTTCTGGGATTTTCCCCATTTTTCTGGGATTTCCTCCCATTTTTCTCAGATTTTTCCCCTCATTTTTCTGGGATTTTTTCCCCCATTTTCCTGAAATTTTCCCTCCTTTTCTGGGATTGTTTCTCTGTTTTTCTGGGATTTTCCCCATTTTTCTGGGATTTTTTTTCCCATCTTTTGGAATTTTTTTCCTGTTTTTCTGGGATTCTCCCTGTTTTTTTGGGATTTTCCTCCCATTTTTCTCAGATTTTTCCCCATTTTCCTGGGATTTTTTTCCCCCTTTTCCTGGGATTTTCCCCTCATTTTCCAGGGATTTTTTCCCCCCTTTTCCTGGGATTTTCCCCCCGTTTTTCTGGGATGCGGAGGCGGCCGGGCGAGCTGGGCAGGGAATTCCTTATTCCAGGCGGATTTTGGGACTTGGGAATGTGGCCGGGGCTGGGAATTGGGCGGCTCCGGGGGCTTTTCCAGCCTCTGGAATTCCGGGAATTCTGCTCCCGGAAAGTTTTTGATCAGGAAAAGAGAAGGAGCCGCTGAACCCTTCCCAAACCCTTCCCAAACTTCGGCAAAATGGGATCAAATCTACGGAAAAACAAAAACCCCAAACCCTGAGGCGATCCCGAATCCAGATCCGGGCTGATCCCGTTCCTTGGGATGGATTTATCCGGGAAAGCCGGAGGTGGGAGCGAGGCCTGGGGGGGTCTGGGGGAGGGGAGGAGCTGCGGGATCCATCCCAGGATTCCCTGAGGGGATCCCATTCCCTCTGGGATCCATCCCATGATTCCCTGCGGAATCCATCCCATTCCTTGCAGGATCCATCCCATGATTCCCTGTGGGATCCATCCCATTCCTTGCAGGATCCATCCCATGATTCCCTGTGGGATCCATCCCATGATTCCCTGTGGGATCCATCCCATGATTCCCTGTGGGATCCATCCCAGGATTCCCTGTGAGATCCATCCCATGATTCCCTGTGGGATCCATTCTATCATTCCCTGTGGGATCCATCCCATTCCCTGCGGGATCCATCCCATTGCCTGTGGGATCCATCCCATTCCCTGCAGGATCCATCCCACAATTCCCTGCGGGATCCCATTCCCTGTGGGATTCAGGATCCATCCCATCATTCCCTCTGGGATCCATCCCATCATTCCCTGTGGGATCCATTCCCTGCAGGATCCATCCCATGATTTCCTGCGGGATCCATCGCATTCCATGTGGGATCCCATTCCCTGTGGGATCCATCCCATCATTCCCTGTGGGATCCATCCCGTTATTCCCTGTGGGATCCATCCCATCGTTCCCTGTGGGATCCATCCCGTTATTCCCTGTGGGATCCATCCCGTTCCCTCCAGGATTCCATTCCCTGTGGGATCCATCCCATCATTCCCTGCGGGATCCATCCCATTCCCTGTGAGATCCATCCCATTGCCTGTGGGATCCCATTCCCTGCGGGATCCGCCCCATTGCCTGTGGGATCTCATTATTCCCTGTGGGATTCAGGATCCATCCCATCATTCCTTGCAGGATTCATCCCATCATTCCCGATCCATCCCATTATTCCCTGTGAGATCCCATTCCCTGCAGGATCCATCCCGTTATTCCCTGTGGGATCCATCCCATTCCCTGTGGGATCCATCCCATGATTCCCTGCGGGATCCATCCCATCCCATCCCATCCCATCCCATCCCATCCCATCCCATCCCATCCCATCCCATCCCATCTCATCTCATTCCCTTCAGGATCCATCCCATCATTCCCTGCGGGATCCATTCCTGTGGGATCCATCCCATTATCCCCTGCGGCATCCATCCCATGATTCCCTGTGGGATCCATCCCGTTATTCCCTGTGGGATCCATCCCAGGATTCCCTGCAGGATCCATCCCATGATTCCCTGCGGGATCCATTCCCTGTAGGATTCCGGATCCATCCGAGGATCCCATTCCCTGCGGGATCCATCCCATTCCCTGAGGGACCAATCCCATGATTCCCTGCGGGATCCATTCCCTGTGGGATCCATCCCGGGATCCCATTCCCTGCAGGATCCCAGCAGGAGATCCCAGGGCTTCCCATCCAGCCAGGGCAGTTTGGGAATTCCTGGGAAAAGGCGGCACCGGGGGCCGGGATCATCCCGGGCTGCAGCCGGAGCCGGAGCCGCGGCTTTGCCCTCGGCAAGGAGCCGGGAATTCCCGGTGGGAATTCCGCCCTCGCTTTCCCCCGCCCGGGGCTCTGCCTCTTCCCGGGGAATCTTTGGGAATCTCGGATTCCGCTCCGCGCCCCTCCCAGGCCTCCCGGATTCCGGGAGAGTTCGGATTCCGCTCTCCTCCTCCTCCAGGAGCGGGGCTCGTCCCAAGAAAACAGCTCCGGCCTGGGCTGGGATTCCTGGAAAAACCCTGGAACAGAACAAATCCTTGGCAGAGGCCGGGGGACGGCCGGGGCTCCGAGCTGCCGAGCCATTCCCGAGCAATTCCCGGCGATTCCCAAACAATTCCCGGCGATTCCCAAACAATTCCCGGCGATTCCCGAGCCCTGGGACAGCCCCGGGAGCGTCCCGGGCTGGGGGGAGCTGCCTGGCTCCTGGAAGGGTTGGATTGGGATGGATTCCCGGAAATCTCTTCCGGGTTAAAGCGTTCCAGGATTCCATGGGCAGGGTCCCATGGACAGGATTCCATGGATGGGACTCCATGGCCAGGATTCTATGGCCGGGATTCTCTGAATGGGATTCCAGGGCCAGAATTCCATGGCTGAGATTCCATGGCCGGGATTCCCTGGATAGGATTCCATGGCCAGGATTCCATGGCCAGAATTCCATGGCCGGGATTCCATGGACAGAATTCCAGGGCCGGGATTCCATGGCCAGAATTCCATGGCTGGGATTCCATGGATGGGATTCCATGGCTGGGATTCCATGGACAGAATTCCATGGCTGGGATTCCATGGATGGGATTCCATGGCTGGATTCCATGGACAGAATTCCAGGGCCAGGATTCCATGGACAGAATTCCATGGCTGAGATTCCATGGCCGGGATTCCATGGCTGGAATTCCATGGCCGGGATTCCATGGATGGGATTCTCTGAATGGGATTCCAGGGCCGGGATTCCATGGCTGAGATTCCATGGACAGAATTCCATGTCTGGGATTCCATGGCCGGGATTCCATGGACAGAATTCCATGTCTGGGATTCCATGGCCGGGATTCCATGGACAGAATTCCATGGCCGGGATTCCATGGACAGAATTCCATGGCCAGAATTCCAGGGCCAGAATTTCATGGCTGGGATTCCATGGACAGGATTCCATGGCCGGGATTCCATGGCCAGAATTCCATAGCTGGGATTCCATGGCCGGGATTCCATGGACAGAATTCCATGGATGGCATTCCATGGCCAGGATTCCATGGACAGAATTCCATGGCCAGAATTCCATGGCCGGGATTCCATGTCTGGGATTTCATGGCCAGAATTCCATGGCCGGGATTCCAGGGCCAGAATTCCATGGATGGCATTCCCTGGATGGGATTCCATGGCCAGAATTCCATGGATGGGATTCCATGGACAGAATTCCATGTCTGGGATTCCATGGCCGGGATTCCATGGCTGGAATTCCATGGCCGGGATTCTCTGAATGGGATTCCATGGCCAGAATTCCATGGCCGAGATTCCATGGCCGGGATTCCCTGGATAGGATTCCATGGCCGGGATTCCAGGGCCAGAATTCCATGTCTGGGATTCCAGGGCCAGAATTCCATGGCCGGGATTCCATGGCTGGAATTCCATGGCCAGAATTCCCTGGATGGGATTCCATGGCCAGGATTCCATGGACAGAATTCCATGGCCGGGATTCCATGGACAGAATTCCCTGGATGGGATCCCAAGGCCGGGATTCCATGGATGGCATTCCATGGCCGGGATTCCATTGGAGAATCCCGGGATATCCCGGAACCCCTCCCAGAGCCTTTTCCAGTTTTTTGGGTTTTTTTCCCGGGAGAGCTGGGGAGGGGTTTGTGCTGCAGGGAGCCGGGGAACGGCTTCCGATGGAACGTTGGGATTTGGGGGTGGAATTCCCAGGGAATCCGGGCTGCCCCAGGATCCCTGGAACAGCGGGAGCTGCCCCTGGGGAACGGGATCAGCTGGATCCTGGAATGGTTGGGAATGTGGAGCTGGATCCTGGAGTGGTTGGGAATGCGGGGCTGGATCCTGGAATGGTTGGGAATGTGGGGCTGGATCCTGGAATGGTTGGGAATGTGGGGCTGGATCCTGGAATGGTTGGGAGCTCAGGGCTGGATCCTGGAATGGTTGGGAGCTCAGGCTGGATCCTGGAATGGTTGGGAATGCGGGGCTGGATCCTGGAATGGTTGGGAGCTCAGGGCTGGATCCTGGAATGGTTGGGAGCTCAGGGCTGGATCCTGGAATGGTTGGGAGCTCAGGGCTGGATCCTGGAATGGTTGGGAATGCGGGGCTGGATCCTGGAATGGTTGGGAGCTCAGGCTGGATCCTGGAATGGTTGGGAATTCGGGGCTGGATCCTGGAGTGTTTGGAATGCAGGGCTGGATCCTGGAATGGTTGGGAGCTCAGGGCTGGAGATCCTGGAATGGTTGGGAATGTGGGGCTGGATCCTGGAATGGTTGGGAATTCGGGGCTGGATCCTGGAATGGTTGGGAATGCGGGGCTGGATCCTGGAATGGTTGGGAATGTGGGGCTGGATCCTGGAATGGTTGGGAATTCGGGGCTGGATCCTGGAACGGTTGGGAATGTGGGGCTGGATCCTGGAATGGTTGGGAGCTCAGGGCTGGATCCTGGAACGGTTGGGAATGCCGGGCTGGATCCTGGAACGGTTGGGAATGCGGGGCTGGATCCTGGAATGGTTGGGAATGCGGGGCTGGATCCTGAATGGTTGGGAATGCGGGGCTGGATCCTGGAATTTTTGGGAGCTCAGGGCTGGATCCTAGAGTTTTTGGGAGCTCGGTTCTGGATCCTGGAATTTTTGGGAGCTCAGGGCTGGATCCTGGAGTATTTGGGAATGCGGGGCTGGATCCTGGAATGGTTGGGAGCTCGGTTCTGGATCCTGGAATGGTTGGGAATGCGGGGCTGGATCCTGGAATGGTTGGGAATGCGGGGCTGGATCCTGGAATGGTTGGGAATGCGGGGCTGGATCCTGGAATGGTTGGGAATGCTGGGCTGGATCCTGGAGTTTTTGGGAGCTCGGTTCTGGATCCTGGAATTTTTGGGAGCTCGGTTCTGGATCCTGGAATTTTTGGGAGCTCGGTTCTGGATCCTGGAGTTTTTGGGAGCTCAGTTCTGGATCCTGGAGCGCTTCCAGGTCCCGGCAGCGTGTCCGGAGCCAAGGGTCAGCTCCCGGGAGCGAGGGGGCCGGATCTCGGGAGCGTGTCCGGAGCCAGGGGCCGGATCCCTGGAACATCTCCAGACCCCTGGAATGGCTCCAGACCCCTGGAATGGCTCCAAACCCCTGGAATGGCTCCAGCTCCCGGAGCGCGGCCGTGCCTTTGCTCCGCAGCCAAGCCCCTGGAACGGCTTTTCCCGGCTTTTCCTGACTTTTTCCGGCTCCCGCTCCGGCGGCTGCCAGAGGCTGCGGCCCCGCTCCCATCCCGTGGATCCCATCCCGGTCCTGTTATCCCAATCCTGTTATCCCATCCCATGGATCCCACCCCATTATCCCATCCCATGGATCCCACCCCATGGATCCCACCCCCATGGATCCCACCCCCATGGATCCCATCCCATGGATCCCAATCCCATGGATCCCATCCCAGGTTTGGGATGAGATTTTGGGTTTGAGAAGTGAAATTTGAGATTTCGGGTTTGGGATGTGAGATTTTGGGGTTTGGGATTTGAGATGTGAGATTTGGGATGTGAGATTTTGGGGTTTGGGGTTTGTTATGTGAGATTTGGGGTTTGGGATTTGAGATTTTGGGATGTGAGATTTGGGGGTTGGGATGTGAGATTCGGGGTTTGGGATTTGGGGTTTGAGATGTGAGGTTTGGGATTTGTGACATGGGATTTGGGGTTTGGGATGTGAGATTTTGGGATGTGAGGTTTTGGGTTTGCAGTTTGAGATGTGAGGTTTGGGATTTGGGGTTTGGGATGTGAGATTTTGGGATGTGAGGTTTGGGGTGTGGGATTTGTGACGTGGGATTTGGGGTTTGAGATGTGAGGTTTGGGATTTGGGATGTGAGATTTTGGGGTTTGCAGTTTGAAATGTGAGGTTTGGGATTTGAGGTTTGAGATGTGAGATTTGGGATGTGGGCATTTGGGGTTTGGGATGTGAGATTCGGGGTTTGGGATTTGGGGTTTGAGGTGTGGGGTCTGGGATTTGCGACGTGGGATTTGGGATTTGAGGTGTGACATTTGGTATTTGGGATGTGAGATTTGGTATTTGGGATGTGAGGTTTGGGGTTTGGGATGTGAGGTTTGGTATTTGGGATGTGGGATTTGGGGTTTGAGATTTGGGATTTGGGGTTTGGTATTTGGGATGTGGGATTTGGGATTTGTGCCCAGGGCTGCAGGTGCGGCCGCTCCGTGCCCGGATCCCGCTGGGAGCGGGCGAGCGGCTCCTTTGATCCCGATCCCAGCTGGGGCCGGGATTGGAACCAGCTGGGGAAAAACAAAAACCCCCAAAAAAACCAAAAAACCCCAAAAAACCCAAAAAAAAACCCCAAAAAACCCCCAAAACCCCCAAATTGGGGCAGCCCGGGCAGGAGGGAGCCCGCCCCAGTGACCCCCAATCCCATCCTCCCAGTGCTCCCAGTGCTCCCAGTTCCCCCCTGATCCCCTCCTCCCGCCGGAGCTTCTCTCTCTTGTTTTTGCATTTTTTGGGATTTTTTTGGATTTTTGGGGGGGATTTTTGTTTTATTTTCCCCTTTTTTTTTCATTTTTTGAGAGGTTTTTTGGGATTTTTTTTTTATTTTATTTCCCCTTTTTTTCATTTTTTGGAGGTTTCTTTTGGAGTTTTTTTTTTTTATTTTGGGGGAATTTTGTTTTATTTTCCCCTTTTTTTTCATTTTTTGGGGAGTTTTTGGGGGATCTTTTTGGAATTTTTTTTTTTGATTTTTATTTTATTTTCCTCTCGTTTTTTCATTTTTTGGGATTTTTTTGGAGGTTTTTTTTGGAGTTTTTTATTATTTTGGGGGAATTTTTGTTTTATTTTCCCCTTTTTTTCATTTTTTGGGGAGTTTTTTGGGGATCTTTTTGGGATTTTTTTTTAATTTTGATTTTATTTTCCCCTTTTTTTTCTTTTTTTTGGGAGTTTTTTTTTAGGGTTTTTTTGGAGGTTTTTTGGGATTTTTTAATTTTGATTTTTATCCTATTTTCCCCATTTTTTTTCAATTTTTTGGAAGTTTTTTCTGAGGCTTTTTTTGGGACCTTTTTGAGATTTTTTTATTTTGATTTTTATTTTATTTTCTCCTTTTTTTTCCCTTTTTCCACCCATAACCTTTAACGAGCGGGGCCTGCTGGGCCCGGGAAGGGAGGGAGGGGGCTCTGGAATTCCGGCGGGCTCTGGAATTCCGGCGGCTCCTCCGGAAGCGGCGGCGGCCGCGGGGCCCCCGAGCCCCGAGCCGGGTGGGCCCGGAGCCCCCTCGGGAAAATCCCCCGGGAATTTCCTGGGGAATCAGCCGGGAAATCCCGGGAGAGCCCCCCCAGCCTTTGGCCTTTTTTTTTTTTTCCCAGATTTTTGGCTTTTTTTTCCAGGTTTTTAATTTTATTTTTATTTTTAATTTTATTTATTTTAATTTTAATTATTTTCTTTTAATTTTAATTATTTTCTTTTAATTTTAATTATTTTCATTTTAATTTTCATTATTTTTATTTTAATTTTAATTATTTTCATTTTAATTATTATTTTAATTTTAATTTTAATTATTTTCATTTTAATTTTAATTATTTTCTTTTAATTTTAATTATTTTCATTTTAATTTTAATTATTTTTCTTTTAATTTTAATTATTTTTCTTTTAATTTTAATTATTTTCTTTTAATTTTAATTATTTTCATTTTAATTATTTTCATTTTAATTTTAATTATTTCATTTTAATTATTTTCATTTTAATTTTAATTATTTTCATTTTAATTTTTTTTCCCAAGTGTTTGTTTGTTTATCTCTTTGTTTTTGGTGTGTTTTTCTTCCCCCCAGGCCTTTTCCAGGTTTTTTGGGTTTGTTTCTTTCCAGGTTTATTTTTTTTTTAATTTTTTATTTTTGGCTTTTTTCCCCCAGGGTTTTCCCAAGTTTGTGTTTGTTTGGTTTTTGGTTTGGTTTTGTTTTTTTTTTCCAGGCCTTTGCCAGGTTTTTTGCTTTTTGTTTTCCAGGTTTTTGGGTTTTTTTCCCAAGTTTTTATTTATTTTTATATAATTTTATTTATTTTTATTTATTTTTAATTTTAATTTCCTGTTTTTTCCCCCAGGGTTTTCCCAAGTTGTTGTTTGTTTGTTTTTTTGGGGTTTTTTTCCCAGGATTTTTCCAGGTTTTGGGGTTTTTTTCCCAGGTTTTTATTTATTTTTAATTTTAATTTTAATTCCCCCCCCCCCCCCCCCAGTGTTTTTCCAGGTTTTTCTTTTTGGAGAGAAAACTTTACAGGTGGATTTTAGGGGATTTTGAGCTTTTTTATTTAGGGAATTTTGAGGGATTTTAGGGAATTTTGCGGTGCATTTTAGGGAATTTTGAGGGGGTTTTTGGGAATTTTGCGATGGATTTTAGGGAATTTTGAGGGGTTTTTAGGGAATTTTGAGGGGGTTTTAGGGAATTTCGAGGTGGTTTTTGGGAATTTTGAGTTGGTTTTTAGGGGATTTTGAGGGTTTTTTAGGGAATTCTGAGGTGGATTTTTAGGGAAACCTCTCAGGGGCAGAATTCCAAGGAAAAACCGGGAGAGGGGGTCCGGGAACAGCTCCAGGGCTGGAAAAGTCGGATCCTGGCAGAGGGGGAAGGGTTTGGATTTGGGGTTGGATCTGGATTTGGGTTTGGGTTTGGATCTGGATCTGGATCCGGATCTGGATTTGGGTTTGGATTTGGATCTGGATTTGGACACGGCTGGCTCAGGATCCAGAGTTGGATCTGGATTTCAATCTGGATCTGGATTTGGATTTGGATCTGGGTTTGGGTTTGGATCTGGATTTGGATCTGGATTGGGAGTTTGATCTGAATTGGGATTGGGATCTGGATTTGAGTCTGGGTTTGGATCTGGGTTTGGTTTGAATTTGGATCTGGATTTGGGTTTGGAACTGGGTTTGGATTTGGTTTGGATTTGGATCTGGGTTTGGGTTTTTATCTGGATTTGGATTTGGACGTGGCTGGCTCGGGATCCGGAGTTGGATTTGGATCTGGATCCAGATTTGGATCTGGATTTGGGTTTGGATCTGGGTTTGGATTTGGACACGGCTGGCTCGGGATCTGGAGTTGGATCTGGATTTGGATCTGGATCTGGATTTGGATCTGAGTTTGGGTTTGGATCTGAATTTGGGCTTTGATCTGGATTTGGGCTTGGATTTAGATCTGGATCTGGATTTGGTTTGGATTTGGATCTGGATGTGGAGTTGGACCTGAATTGAGATTGGGATCTGGATCTGGATTTGGATCTGGGTTGGAGTTGGATCTGGATTTGGATCTGAATTGAGATTGGGATCTGAGTTTGGATCTGGGTTTGGATTTGGATACAGCTGGCTCAGGATCTGGAGTTGGATCTGGATTTGGATCCGATCCAGATTTGGATCTGGACTTGGGTTTGGATCTGGATTTGGATCTGGGTTTGGAGTTGGATCTGGATTTGTGTTTGGATTTGGTTTGGATTTGGATCTGGATTTGGAGCTGGACCTGAATTGGTATTGGGACCTGGATCTGGATTTGGGTCTGGATTTGGATCTGAGTTTGGTTTGGATCTGAATTGGGATTGGGATCTGGGTTTGGATTTGGTTTGGATTTGGATCCGGGTTTGGGTCTGGATCTGGATTTGGGTTTGGACGCGGCTGGCTCGGGATCTGGAGTTGGATTTGGATCTGGATCCGGAGTTGGATCTGGATTTGGGTTTGGATCTGGATTTGGGTTTGGATCTGGGTTTGGAGTTTGATCTGAATTGGGATTGGGATCTGGGTTTGGATTTGGGTCTGGATTTGGATTTGGATCTGGATTTGGATCTGGGTCTGGATTTGGATCTGGGTCTGGATCTGGATTTGGATTTGGATCTGGATTTGGATCTGGATCTGGATTTGGGTTTGGATCTGGATTTGGATTTGGACACGGCTGGCTCGGGATCCGGAGTTGGATTTGGATCTGGATCCGGATTTGGATCTGGATTTGGGTTTGGAACTGGATTTGGATCCGGATCTGGGTTTGGATCTGCATCTGGATCTGGATTTGGGTTTGGATTTGGCTCTAGATCCGGATTTGCGTTTGGATTTGCATTTGGATCTGGATTTGCATTTGGATCTGCATTTGGATTTGCATTTGGATCTGCATTTGGATTTGCATTTGGATCTGCATTTGGATTTGCATTTGGACGGGCGGGCTCGGGCTGGGGCCCAGCGCCTCAGGAATCTTGGAGCCGCACGGGGAAAAATCTCTTTATTTTCCACGGGCAGGGAAAGGAGCTCGGAAAGGTTTGGGAGCAGAGGGGGGGGGACTGGAAAGAAAAATATCCGGAATATCCGAGAGACTGCGCCGGGAGCTTCCCCAGGGGACACCCCGGGCCAAGGGCTGCGAACTTGGAGGGGTTTTTTGGGAATTTTGAGGGGGTTTTAGGGAATTTTTAGAGGGTTTTAATGGAATTTTGAGGGTTTTTAAAGGGAATTTTGAGGGTTTTTAAAGGGAATTTTGAGGGTTTTTTTGGGAATTTTGAGGGGGTTTTAGGGGATTTTTAGGGGGTTTTAAAGGGAATTTTGAGGGTTTTAAAGGGAATTTTGAGGGGCCTTAAGGGGATTTTTAGGGGTTTTTTTGGGAATTTTGAGGGGTTTTAAAGGGAATTTTGAGGGGTTTTTAAGGGGATTTTGAGGGGGTTTTTAGGGAATTTTGAGGTGGATTTTAGGGGATTTTGAGGGTTTTTTAGGGAATTTTGAGGGGGTTTTTAGGGAATTTTAGGGTTTTTAAAGGGAATTTTGAGGGTTTTTTTGGGAATTTTGAGGGGGTTTTAGGGGATTTTTAGGGTTTTTAAAGGGAATTTTGAGGGTTTTTAAGGGAATGTTGAGGGATTTTTAAGGGGATTTTGAGGGTTTTTAAAGGGAATTTTGAGGGTTTTTTGGGAATTTTGAGGGGTTTTTAGGGAATTTTTAGGGGGTTTTAATGGAATTTTGAGGGTTTTTAAAGGGAATTTTGAGGGGTTTTTAAGGGGATTTTTAGGGGTTTTAAGGGGATTTTTAGGGGGTTTTTTGGGAATTTTGAGGGTTTTTAAAGGGAATTTTGAGGCGTTATTAAGGGGATTTTTAGAGGTTTTTAGGGAATTTTGAGGGGGTTTTAAGGGGATTTTGAGGGGTTTTTTTAGGGAATTTTGAGGTGGATTTTAGGGGATTTTTAGGGTTTTTAAAGGGAATTTTTAGGGTTTTTAAAGGGAATTTTGAGGTGGATTTTAGGGGATTTTGAGGGGTTTTTTAGGGAATTTTGAGGTGGATTTTAGGGGATTTTGAGGGGTTTTTAGGGAATTTTTAGGGTTTTTTTGGGAATTTTGAGGGGGTTTTAGGGGATTTTTAGAGGGTTTTAATGGAATTTTTAGGGTTTTTTAAAGGGAATTTTGAGGGTTTTTAAGGGATTTTGAGGGGGTTTTTTAGGGAATTTTGAGGGGTTTTAAAGGGAATTTTTAGGGTTTTTCAAGGGAATTTTGAGGTGGGTTTTAGGGGATTTTGAGGGGTTTTTTTGGGAATTTTGAGGGGTTTTAAAGGGAATTTTGAGGGGTTTTTTAGGGAATTTTGAGGGTGGTTTTAGGGAATTTTGAGGTGGATTTTAGGGGATTTTGAGAGTTTTTAGGGAATTTTGAGGGGGTTTTAGGGGATTTTGAGGGGTTTTAAAGGGAATTTTTAGGGGTTTTAAAGGGAATTTTGAGGTGGTTTTTAGGGGATTTTGAGGGGGGTTTTAGGGAATTTTGAGGTAGATTTTAGGGAATTTTTAAGGTGGATTTTAGGGAATTCTGAGGTGGATTTTAGGGAATTCTGAGGTGGATTTTAGGGAATTCTGAGGTGGATTTTAGGGAACTTTACAGGTATTTCTTAGGGAATTTTGAGGAGTTTTAAAACGGAATTTTGAGGTGGATTTTAGGGAATTCTGAGGGTGTTTTTAGGGGAATTCTGAGGTGGATTTTAGGGAATTCCGAGATGGTTTTTTGGGAATTCTCGGGGCTTTCCGTGGTCGGTGGTGTGGATTCCCAGGCAGGCGTTATCCCGGGAATCCGACGAGGTGATCCCTGGGCTGGGATCCCATCCGGAATCCGGGGATTTTCCAAACGGGATCAGCTGCCCAGGGCCCTGCAGGGATGGAGACTCCGTCCCAAGGCTCCCGGGAAAAACCGGGAATTCCCAGGAAAAAACTCGAGCATTCCCAGGAAAACCTGAGTTTTCCCAGGAAAAAACTTGAGTATTCCCAGGAAAAATGGGTATTCCCAAGAAAACCTGAGTTTTCCCAGGAAAAAACTTGAGTATTCCCAGAAAAACCTGAGAATTCCCAGGAAAAAACTGAGAATTCCCAGGAAAAAACTGAGAATTCCCAGGAAAAAACTGAGAATTCCCAGGGAAAAAATGGAGAATTCCCAGGGAAAATGAATATTCCTGGGAAAAAACTGAGTATTCCCAGGAAAACCAGAGAATTCCCTGGAAAACCTGAGTTTTCCCAGGAAAAACTTGGGTATTCCTAGGAAACCTTGAGTATTCCCAAGAAAACCTGAGAATTCCCAGGAAAACCTGAGCATTGCCAGGGAAAACTGGTATTCCCTGGAAAAATGGGTATTCCCAGGAAAAACTGACTTTTCCTAGGAAAAAACTGAGTATTCCCAGGAAAACCAGAGAATTCCCAGGAAAAGCTGAGTTTTCCCAGGAAAAAGCTTCAGTATTCCCAGGAAACCTTGAGTATTCCCAGGAAAAACAGAGAATTCCCAGGAAAAAAATGGGTATTCCCAGGAAAAACTGAGCATTCCCAAGAAAACCTGGGTATTCCCTGGAAAAATGGATATTCCCGGGAAAACCCGAGAATTCCCTGGAAAAAACCTGAGTATTCCCGGAAAAACCTGAGAATTCCCAGGAAAAAAATGGAGAATTCCCAGGAAAATGAATATTCCCAGGAAAACCCGAGTATTCCTAGGAAAAAACTGAGTATTCCCAAGAAAACCGGAAAGTTCCCAGGAAAACCTGGGCATTGCCAGGGAAAACTGGTATTCCCTGGAAAAATGGGTATTCCCAGGAAAAACTGAGTATTCCCAAGAAAACCTGAGAATTCCCAGGAAAAACCCGAGTATTCCCTGGAAAACCTGAGTTTTCCCAGGAAAAAACTTGGGTATTCCTAGGAAAAACGGGTATTCCCAGGAAAACCTGAGAATTCCAAAAAAACCTGAGAATTCCCAAGAAAACCTGAGTATTCCCAAAATGAGAATTCCCAAAAAAACCTGAGAATTCCCAGGAAAAAACTTGAGTATTCCAAAAAAAACCTGAGTATTCCAAAAAAAACCTGAGAATTCCCAAGAAAACCTGAGTATTCCTAAAAAAAACTGAGAATTCCAAGAAAATCCAAGAATTCCCAGGAAAACCTGAGTATTCCCAAGAAAACCTGAGTATTCCCAAAAAAACCTGAGAATTCCCAAAAAAACCCCTGAGAATTCCCAAAAAAAACCTGAGAATTCCTAGGAAAAAACCTGAGAATTTCCAAAAAAACCCTGAGAATTCCCAGGAAAAAACTTGAGTATTCCCAAGAAAACCTGAGTATTCCCAAAAAACCCTGAGTATTCCTAGGAAAAAAACTGAGTATTCCCAAAAAAACCTGAGAATTCCCAAGAAAATCCAAGAATTCCCAGGAAAACCTGAGAATTCCCAAGAAAACCTGAGTATTCCCAAGAAAACCAGAGCATTCCCAGAAAAAAACTGAGTATTCTCAGGAAAACCCAAGCATTCCCAGGAAACCTTGAGTATTCCCAGGAAAAGCTGCGTATTCCTAGTGAAAAACCCTGAGTATTCCCAGGAAAAGCAGAGAATTCCCAGGAAAAAAATGGGTATTCCCAGGAAAACCTGAGCATTCCTAGGGAAAAGCTGAGTATTCCCAGGAAAACGCAAGCATTCCAAGAAAACCTGGGTATTCCCTGGAAAAATGGATATTCCCAGGAAAACCTGAGTATTCCCAAGAAAAATGGGTATTCCAAAGAAAACTTCAGTTTTCCTAGGAAAAACCTGAGTATTCCCAGGAAAAACTGAGAATTGCCAGGAAAAAACTTGGGTATTCCCAGGAAAACCCAAGCATTCCAAGAAAACATGGGTATTCCCAGTAAAAACTGACTATTCCTAGGGAAAAACTGGGTATTCCCAAGGAAACCCAGGTATTCCCAGGAAAACCCGAGAATTCCCTGGAAAAAACCTGAGTATTCCCAGGAAAACCAGAGAATTCCCAGGAAAAACCCGAGTATTCCCTGGAAAACGTGAGTTTTCCCAGGAAAAAACTTGGGTATTCCTAGGAAAAACGGGTATTCCCAGGAAAACCTGAATATTCCTAGGAAAAAACCTGAGTATTCCCAAGAAAACCTGAGTATTCCCAAAAAAACCTGAGAATTCCAGGAAAAAACTTGAGTATTCCCAAAAAAACCTGAGAATTCCCAAGAAAATCCAAGAATTCCCAGGAAAACCTGAGAATTCCCAAGAAAATCCGAGAATTCCCAGGAAAAAAACCTGAGTATTCCCAAAAAAACCTGAGTATTCCCAAAAAAACCTGAGTATTCCAAAAAAATCCAAGAATTCCCAAGAAAACCTGCGAACTCCCAGGAAAACTTGAGTATTCCCAGGAAAAAACCTGAGTATTCCCAGGAAAACCTGAGTATTCCCAGGGAAAAAAAAACTTGGCTATTCCCAGGAAAACCTGAGTATTCCCAAGAAAACCTGCAAATTCCAGGAAAACCTGAGTATTCCTAAGAAAAACGGCCGTTCCCAGGGAATTCCGGTGGCATTCCGGCCGTATTCCCGAGCAGCTCCGGAGGCTCCGTTCCCGTTTTTCCAGCTGCGGCGGCGGCGGCGGCCGGGCCGGGAATGGCTTTTCCAGGAGCTGCCATCAATCAGCCCCCGGCCGCAATTCCCGGCCGGAATTCCCGGCGAGCGGGAGCCGTTCCCCCTCATTAACCCCAGCAGTTCCTGAGCCGGGAATTCCGGCTGGAAAACTCCAGGGGGAGAAAAACTGGGAATGTGCAGGGGGGAGCCGGGAATTCCCGGGAGATTCCCGGAGCCCCTTCCAGAGCCTTTTCCAGGTTTTTGGGTTTTTTTCCGGGAGAGCTGGGGATGGGGTTTGGGGTGCAGGGAAGCAGGGAACGGATTCCGATGGAATGTTGGGGTTTGGGGATGGAATTCCCAGAGAATCCGGGGATCCCTGGAACCCCAATTCCAATGGAATGTTGGGGTTTGGGGATGGAATTCCCAGGGAATCCGGGGATCCCTGGAACCCCAATTCCCATGGAATGTTGGGGTTTGGGGATGGAATTCCCAGAGAATCCGGGGATCCCTGGAGCCCAAATTCCCATGGAATGTTGGGGTTTGGGGATGGAATTCCCAGGGAATCCGGGGATCCCTGGAACCCCAATTCCGATGGAATGTTGGGGTTTGGGGGTGGAATTCCCAGGGAATCCGGGGCTGCCCTGGGGATCCCTGGAACCCCAATTCCCATGGAATGTTGGGGTTTGGGGATGGAATTCCCAGAGAATCCGGGGCTGCCCTGGGGATCCCTGGAACCCCAATTCCATGGAATGTTGGGGTTTGGAATTCCCAGAGAATCTGGGACTGCCCCGGGGATCCCTGGAACCCCAATTCCGATGGAATGTTGGGGTTTGGGGATGGAATTCCCAGAGAATCCGGGGATCCCTGGAACCCCAATTCCGATGGAATGTTGGGGTTTGGGGGTGGAATTCCCAGGGAATCCAGGGCTGCCCCGGGGATCCCTGGAACCCCAATTCCAATGGAATGTTGGGGTTTGGGGGTGGAATTCCCAGAGAATCTGGGGATCCCTGGAACCCCAATTCCCATGGAATGTTGGGGTTTGGGGGTGGAATTCCCAGAGAATCCAGGGATCCCTGGAACTCCAATTGCGATGGAATGTTGGGGTTTGGGGATGGAATTCCCAGAGAATCCAGGGATCCCTGGAACTCCAATTGCGATGGAATGTTGGGGTTTGGGGATGGAATTCCCAGGGAATCCGGGGATCCCTGGAGCCCCAATTCCGATGGAATGTTGGGGTTTGGGGGTGGAATTCCCAGAGAATCCGGGGATCCCTGGAACCCCAATTCCGATGGAATGTTGGGGTTTGGGGATGGAATTCCCAGAGAATCCGGGGCTGTCCCGGGGATCCCTGGAACCCCAATTCCCATGGAATGTTGGGGTTTGGGGATGGAATTCCCAGAGAATCCGGGGATCCCTGGAACCCCAATTCCGATGGAATGTTGGGGTTTGGGGATGGAATTCCCAGAGAATCCGGGGATCCCTGGAACCCCAATTCCGATGGAATGTTGGGGTTTGGGGGTGGAATTCCCAGAGAATCCGGGGATCCCTGGAACCCCAATTCCGATGGAATGTTGGGGTTTGGGGATGGAATTCCCAGGGAATCCCTGGAGCAGCGGGAGCTGCCCCTGGGAACGGGATCAGCCCAGGGGTCGCTTCCGTCCATCCCAGAGGATCCCGGGATTCCCAGCCGGGCTGGAGCAGCCGGGGGCACTGGGAATGGGCTGGGTCCCTTTCCCTGTGTCCCGGTTCCCATTCCCCCAATTCCCATTCCTGTTCCCCATTCCCCGCATCCCATCCCCCAATTCCCATTCCCCAGTTCCCATTTCCCCACATCCCATTCCCAATATCCCAATTCCCAAATTCCCCACATCCCATTCCCCCAGTTCCCCTGTTCCCATTCCCCCAATTCACATTCCCCAATTCCCCTACTCCCCAATTCCCATTCCCAATTACCCCATTCCCCCATTCCCCTTTTCCCCCACTCCTCTATTCCCCAATTCCCATTCCCCAATTCCCGGTTCTCCACATCCCATTCCCCAATTCTCATTCCCCCATTTCCCCCCTTCCCCCCATTCCCCATTTCCCAATTCCCCCATTTCCCCCAATTCCCCCCAATTCCCCTTCCCCCAAATCCCATTCCCCCAATTCCCATTCCCCCATTCCCCCCACTCCCCAATCCCCATTCCCCCAATTCCCATTCCCCATTTCCCCCATTCCCATTCCCCCAATTCCCATTCCCCCAATTCCCATCCCCCCAATTCCCATCCCCCAATTCCCATTCCCCCATTTCCCCCCTTCCCCCCATTCCCCGTTTCCCAATTCCCATTCCCCATTCCCCAAATCCCATTCCCCCATTTCCCCCAATTCCCCCCAATTCCCCCATTTCCCCCAATTCCCATTCCCCATTTCCCCCATTTCCCAATTCCCATTCCCCCATTTCCCCCATTCCCCAATTCCCATTCTCCCATTTCCCCCAATTCCCCCCATTTCCCACTCCCCAAATCCCATTCCCCATTCCCCCCACTCCCCAATTCCCATTCCCCATTTCCCCCATTCCCCGAATCCCATTCCCCATTTCCCCCATTCCCCAAATCCCATTCCCCATTCCCCCCACTCCCCAATTCCCATTCCCCATTTCCCCCATTCCCCGAATCCCATTCCCCATTTCCCCCATTCCCCAATTCCCATTCCCCATTTCCCCCATTCCCCAATTCCCATTCCCCATTTCCCCATTCCCCGAATCCCATTCCCCATTCCCCATTCCCCCCACTCCCCATCCCCATCCCTTCCCCCTTTTCCCCTCTCCCCAGGACAACAAAACCTCTCCGCAGAAACCCCAAAGAAAACCAGGAAAAAAAAAAATCCCCCAAAATCCCCCCCCCCCAAAACCCCCGGGAAAGTTCCCAAAAAATCCCCGGGAAGCGGATCCGGGAGGCGGCGGGAGCAGCGGCGGCCGGCGCTGTAACCCGAGCCGATCCAGGGAAAAGCGGGGAGAGCGAGCGGCGGAGGGAGCCTGACCCCGCCGTCCCGCGGGAGCCGCCAACGAGGAGCGAGTGAAGAATTCCAGAGGCGGATTTGGCTTCCTGCTCCCGCCGCAGACGGACACGGGGGAGGCGGCGCGGGGCCGCCGCTTCCCAAAAAAAAATGGAAAAAAAAATTCCCGCCGCACCTGGAGCGGCCTCGGGAAGCGCCTGGGGAGAGAGCCGGGAGAGAGGGGAGGGAATGGGGAGGGAGAGAGAGGGGGGAACGGCGGCGGGGGCAGGGAAACACAAAAAAAAAAAAACAGGGAAAAAAAACCAAAAAAAACCGGGAAAAAGCAGAATTCCGGGATGCGCTGCCGGGATGGGTTTGTTGTTTTTGTGGGATGGAGAGCAGGGATCTGTGTGTGTGTGTGTGTGGGGGGTGATTCCCAGCTGGCAAACATTCCCGGGGAAAATAAAAAAGGGAGAGGGAGAGGAGAGAGAGGAGAGGGGCTGGCAGGGAATAAATCAGGGAATAAATCCCGGGATCACAGGAGGGGTCACATGTGGTTCCCGGCAGGAATTGCAGGTGCGGGGGCCGGGGAGGGCCGGGAGCAGCTGCTGATGGATCAGGTGGGAGCCTGGCAGCTCATTCCAGAGGCCGGGAATGGCCCCGGGACTCCTGCGGGGGATGGGGAGGGGGGGGATGGGGCTCCTGGGGGATGGGGGGCTTGGAATGGGAATGGGCTGGGTTTATTGGGAATGGGGTTGGGATTGATTGGGAATGGGGGCTGGGAATGGGGGCTGGGAATGGGAATGGTCTGGGGCCTGAGTGGGAATGGGGGCTGGGAATGGGAATGGGTTGGGATTTATTGGGAATGGGGTTGGGATTGATTGGGAATGGGGGCTGGGAATGGGGGCTGGGAATGGGAATGGGTTGGGATTTATTGGGAATGGGGGCTGGGAATGGGAATGGGTTGGGATTTATTGGGAATGGGGGCTGGAGCTCCTGGGGGATGGGGGCTGGGAATGGGAATGGTCTGGGGTTTATTGGGAATGGGGGATGGGATTTATTGGGAATGGGAGCTGGAATGGGAATGGTCTGGGGCTCCTTGGGAATGAGGGCTGGGATTGATTGGGAATGGGGGTTGGGATTGGGAATAGTCTGGGATTTATTGGGAATGGGGCTGGGATTGATTGGGAATGGGGGCTGGGAGTCCTTGGGAATGGGGGCTGGGAATGGGAATGGGCTGGGATTGATTGGCAATGGGGGCTGGGAATGGGAATGGTCTGGGATTTATTGGGAATGGGGGCTGGGAACGGGAATGGGCTGGGATTGATTGGGAATGGGGGCTGGGATTGGGAATGGTCTGGGATTTATTGGGAATGGGGCTGGGGCTCCTTGGGAATGGGGGCTGGGAATGGGAATGGGGTTGGGATTTATTGGGAATGGGGGGCTGGGATTGGGAATGGTCTGGGATTTATTGGGAATGGGGGCTGGGGCTCCTTGGGAATGGGGGTTGGGATTGGGAATGGGGCTGGGATTGATTGGGAATGGGGACTGGGATTGGGAATGGTCTGGGATTTATTGGGAATGGGGCTGGGATTGATTGGGAATGGGGGCTGGGAATGGGAATGGTCTGGGGCTCTTTGGGAATGGGGGCTGGGAATGGGGACTGGGGCTTCTTGGGAATGGCCAGGGATTCCTTGGGAATGAGGGCTGGGATTTGTTGGGAATGGCCAGGGATTTATTGGGAATGAGAGCTGGGATTTATTGGGAATGAGGGCTGGGGCTCCTTGGGAATGGTCAGGGATTTATTGGGAATGGGGGCTGGGATTTATTGGGAGTGGGAGCTGGGAATGGGAATGGTCTGGGGCGCCTTGGGAATGAGGGCTGGGATTCCTTGGGAATTGGGGCTGGGACTTGTTGGGAATGGCCAGTGATAACTTGGGAATGAGGGCTGGAATTTCTTGGGAATGGTGGCTTGGATTCCTTGGGAATGGCCAGGGATTTCTTGGGAATGGGGGCTGGGATTGGCCAGGAGTTTATTGGGAATGGGGGCTGGGATTTATTTGGAATAGGGGCTGGGATTGGGAATAGCCAGAGATTTCTTGGGAATGGGGGCTGGGATTGGCCAGGAGTTTATTGGGAATGGGGGCTGGGATTTATTTGGAATAGGGGCTGGGATTGGGAATGGCCAGAGATTTCTTGGGAATGGGGGCTGGGAGCTCTCCAGGAGCACCAGGAACTCCGGGAAGCTTTGGGACGGAGGGGATTTCGGGATTGTCCCATTCCATGGGCAGGGACAGCTCCGCCAGCCCGGGGTGCTCCAGGAATCCTGGGGCAGCCCCGAATCCTCTGGGAATTCCACCCCCAAATCCCAACATTCCATTGGAAGCCGTTCCCTGGCTCCCTGCAGCCCAAACCCCTCCCCAGCTCTCCTGGGAAAAACCCCTGGAAAAGGCTCTGGAATTCTCCTGGGGTTCCCAGGAAAAACCCCTGGAAAAGGCTCTGGAATTCTCCTGGGGAGGGAAAAGGTTCCCTTGTCCCGGAGCTCTCCCATGGAATTCTGGCCATGCAATTCTGTTTGTGGAATGCTGACCATGGAATTCTGTCTATGGAATTCTGGCCATGGAATTTGGTCTGTGGAATGCTGTCCCGTGGAATTCTGTCCATGGAATTCTGGACATGGAATTCTGGCCATGGAATCTCATCCATGGAATGCTGGCCATGGAATGCTGGCCATGGAATCCTGTCCATGGAATCCTGTCCATGGAATTCTGGCCGTGGAATTCTGTCTGTGGAATTCTGGCCATGGAATTCTGGCCATGGAATTCTGTCTGTGGAATGCTGGCCATGGAATTTTGTTTGTGGAATTCTGGCCATAGAAATCTTGTCCATGGAATTCTGTCTGTGGAATGCTGGCCATGGAATTCTGTCAATGGAATTCTGGCCATGGAATTTGGTCTGTGGAATTCTGGACATGGAATTCTGTCTATGGAATTCTGTCTATGGAATTCTGGCCATGGAATTTGGTCTGTGGAATGCTGGCCGTGGAATTCTGTCTGTGGAATGCTGGCCATGGAATCCTGACCATGGAATCCTGACCATGGAATCTTGGCCATGGAATCCTGGCCATGGAATCCTGGCCAAGGAATTCTGTGGAATGCTGGCCGTGGAATTCTGTCCATGGAATCCTGTTTGTGGAATTCTGGCCATGGAATTCTGGCCGTGGAATTCTGGCCATGGAATTCTGTCTGTGGAATTCTGGCCATGGAATTCTGGCCATGGAATCTTGTCCATGGAATTCTGTCTGTGGAATTCTGGAACACCTGGATCCGTATCCCACCCCTGGCACCCCCAGAGCCATCCCGAGGGGGATTTTCAGGAATATTCCCTCTGGAATTCCGGGCTGGAGTGGCTGGAATTCCCATCCCTGTGGATGTGGGGATGTGGGACCCGGCCGGGCTGGAATCCCCATTCCAAGGGATTTTCCAGCCCCGGATTCCCTGGATCTGGAGGGTCCGGCGCCCCAGGGCTGCTCCATGGGGAGATTCCAGAGGCCGATTCCCGGGGCAATCCCGCTGGATCTGCCCCGGGGGGGGGGGGGGGGGGGGCTGGAATCTTCCCCCAGGAATCTCCAGAAATTCCCGGTCTGGAGCTTCCCTCCCTCCCCGGTTTGGGTCTGCCAGGCCCGCAGGGAAAATCGGGAGCAGCTCCCGGCCCTTGGAAGCCGGGGATGGCGGCGAATCCCAAAAAAATCCCTCCCCCCCCTCCCTCCCCGAGCCATCCCGGGCTGGATTCCTGAATTCCTGAATTCCAGGAGCCGGGCTGGCAGCGGGAGCGGGCTCGGGGCCAATCCCGCGGGAGCCAAGGCCGGGACGTGCGGATCCAGGAGCCTCCGCTGATTTCATGGAGCAAAAATGTCCCGGAAAATCCCGGGCCAGGCCCCGGCGGGGGCCGGGAATGGAGCAGGGAAATGAGAAGGGAATGGAGCTGGGAATGAGCAGGGAATGAGAAGGGAATGAGCAGGGAATGGAGCTGGGAATGGGCTGGGAATGGAGCTGGGAATGGAGCCAGGAATGAGCAGGGAATGGAGCCGGGAATGAGCTGGGAATGGGCTGGGAATGGAGCTGGGAATGGAGCCAGGAATGAGCAGGGAATGGAGCTGGGAATGAGCAGGGAATGAGCAGGGAATGGAGCTGGGAATGAGCAGGGAATGGAGCTGGGAATGAGCTGGGAATGAACAGGGAATGGAGCCGGGAATGGAGCTGGGAATGGAGCCGGGAATGAGCCGGGAATGGAGCCGGGAATGAGCAGGGAATGGAGCTGGGAATGAGCTGGGAATGAGCTGGGAAAGAGCAGGGAATGAGCTGGGAATGAGTTGGGAATGGAGCCGGGAAATGAGCTGGGAATGGAGCTGGGAATGAGCAGGGAATGAGCAGGGAATGGAGCTGGGAATGGAGCTGGGAATGGAGCTGGGAATGGAGCCGGGAATGAGCAGGGAATGAGCAGGGAATGAGCCGGGAATGAGCCGGGAATGGAGCTGGGAATGAGCAGGGAATGGAGCTGGGAATGAGCTGGGAATGAGCTGGGAATGGAGCTGGGAATGGAGCTGGGAATGAGCTGGGAATGAGCTGGGAATGGAGATGGGAATGAGCTGGGAATGGAGCTGGGAATGGAGATGGGAATGAGCAGGGAATGGAGCCGGGAATGGAGCCGGGAATGGAGCCGGGAATGAGCCGGGAATGGAGCCGGGAATGAGCAGGGAATGGAGCTGGGAATGAGCTGGGAATGAGCTGGGAAAGAGCAGGGAATGAGCTGGGAATGAGTTGGGAATGCAGCCGGGAAATGAGCTGGGAATGGAGCCGGGAATGAGCAGGGAATGGAGCTGGGAATGAGCTGGGAATGGAGCTGGGAATGAGCAGGGAATGGAGCTGGGAATGAGCGGGGAATGAGCAGGGAATGGAGCTGGGAATGGAGCTGGGAATGAGCAGGGAATGGAGCCGGGAATGAGCAGGGAATGGAGCTGGGAATGGAGCTGGGAATGAGCAGGGAATGGAGCCGGGAATGAGCTGGGAATGGAGCCGGGAATGGAGCCGGGAATGAGCAGGGAATGGAGCCGGGAATGAGCAGGGAATGGAGCTGGGAATGGAGCCGGGAATGGAGCTGGGAATGAGCGGGGAATGGAGCTGGGAATGAGCAGGGAATGAGCTGGGAATGGAGACGGGAATGAGCAGGGAATGGAGCTGGGAATGAACAGGGAATGGAGCCGAGAATGGAGCTGGGAATGGAGCCGGGAATGAGCCGGGAATGGAGCCGGGAATGAGCAGGGAATGGAGCTGGGAATGAGCTGGGAATGAGCTGGGAAAGAGCAGGGAATGAGCTGGGAATGAGTTGGGAATGGAGCCGGGAAATGAGCTGGGAATGGAGCCGGGAAATGAGCTGGGAATGGAGCCGGGAATGAGCAGGGAATGGAGCTGGGAATGAGCTGGGAATGGAGCTGGGAATGAGCAGGGAATGGAGCTGGGAATGAGCGGGGAATGAGCAGGGAATGGAGCCGGGAATGAGCAGGGAATGGAGCTGGGAATGGAGCTGGGAATGGAGCTGGGAATGGAGCTGGGAATGAGCAGGGAATGGAGCCGGGAATGAGCTGGGAATGAGCAGGGAATGGAGCTGGGAATGAGCAGGGAATGGAGCTGGGAATGAGCAGGGAATGGAGCTGGGAATGAGCTGGGAATGGAGCTGGGAATGGAGCTGGGAATGAGCAGGGAATGGAGCTGGGAATGGAGCTGGGAATGGAGCTGGGATATGAGCCGGGAATGAGCCGGGAATGGAGCCTGGAATGAGCTGGGAATGGAGCCGGGAATGAGGCAGGAATGCTCCCGGCAATGAACTGGGAATGCTCCTGGGATGGAGCCGGGAAAGCTCCCGGGATGGAGCTGGGAATAAACTGGGAATGCTCCTGGGATGGAGCCGGGAATGCTCCCGGGATCCTCTCCCGGTGCTGGGAAGGGCCAGGAGCCGCCGGGAAGAGGGGACAGGACCCCCTGGGGCTTTGTGGGATCAGGGAATGCTGCAATTCCCAAGGTGTTCCCGGCTGGATCCGGAGCCTTTTCCCAGCTGAAAAGGGGCTGAGCCCGGGGGGAGCAACTGGGAAGGGCTGGAATGTGGGGCTGGAAAAAGCTGGGAAAAGCTGGAATGTGGGGCTGGGAAAGGTTCGGAAAAGCTGGAATGTGGGGCTGGGAAAAGCTGGAATGTGGGGCTGGGAAAGGTTGGGAAAAGCTGGAATGTGGGGCTGGAAAAAGCTGGAATGTGGGGCTGGGAAAAGCTGGGAAAAGCTGGAATGTGGGGCTGGGAAAAGCTGGGAAAAGCTGGAATGTGGGGCTGGGAGAGGTTGGGAAAAGCTGGAATGTGGGGCTGGGAAAGGCTGGAATGTGGGGCTGGGAAAAGCTGGAATGTGGGGCTGGAAAAAGCTGGAATGTGGGGCTGGGAAAGGTTGGGAAAAGCTGGAATGTGGGGCTGGGAAAGGCTGGAATGTGGGGCTGGGAAAAGCTGGGAAAGGCTGGAATGTGGGGCTGGGAAAGGTTGGGAAAAGCTGGAATGTGGGGCTGGGAAAAGCTGGGAAGAGAGACAGGACCAGAGGGAACGGCCTCCAGTTGGGATTTTTGGGAATATCCCCCTGGAATTCCGGGATTCCCAGCTGGAATTCCCATCCCTGTGGATGTGGGACGGGGGCGTGGCCGGGCTGGATTTGAGGGGTTCCGGGGGCTTTTCCAACCCCAACAATTCCCGGATTCCCTTCCCATGGAGCCGACATCCTTTTCCCGGGAATCCTCTTCCCTCTCCAGCCCTCCCCACATTCCCAACCCCTCTGGACAATCCATGGGAATCTCTCGGGATCCGGGGGCTCAGGGAATCCCGTGGGAATCCTGATCCTGGGGCTTGTCCTGCTTCTCTCCTGGGTCTGAGGCGTATCCCAGTTCTATTCCCAATCCCAGGGCTCATCCCAGTTCTATTCCCAATCCCAGGGCTCATCCCAGTTCTGTTCCCAATCCCAGGGCTCATCCCAGTTCTATTCCCAATCCCAGGGCTCATCCCAGTTCTGTTCCCAATCCCAGGGCTCATCCCAGTTCTGTTCCCAATCCCAGAGCTCATCCCAGTTTTATTCCCAATCCCAGCGCTCATCCCAGTTCTGATCCCAGAGCTCATCCCAGTTTTCTTCCCAATCCCAGAACTCATCCCAGTTTTTCTCCTGATCCCAGAGCTCATTCCAGTTCTGTTCCCAATCCCAGAATTCATCCCAGTTGTGTTCCCAGAGCTCATCCCAGTTTTTCTCCTGATCTCAGAGCTCATCCCAGTTTTTTTTTCGCAATCCCAGGGCTCATCCCAGTTTTTCTCCTGGCTCCAGAGCTCATTCCAGTTCTCTTCCCAATCCCATAACTCATCCCAGTTCTCTTCCCAATCCCAGAGCTCATCCCAGTTTTTCTCCTGATCCCAGAGCTCATCCCAGTTGTGTTCCCAGGGTTTATCCCAGTTTTTCTCCAGATCCCAGAGTTTATCCCAGTTTTTCTCCTGGCTCCAGGGCTCATCCCAGTTCTGTTCCCAGGGCTCATCCCAGTTTTTCTCCTGATCCCAGGGCTCATCCCAGTTCTGATCCCAGAGCTCATCCCAGTTCTGATCCCAGAGCTCATCCCTGTTGTGTTCCCAGAGCTCATCCCAGTTTTTCTCCTGATCCCAGAGCTCATCCCAGTTCTCTTCCCAATCCCAGAGCTCATCCCAGTTCTCTTCCCAATCCCAGGGCTCATCCCAATTCTGATCCCAGGGCTCATCCCAGTTTTTCTCCTGATCCCAGAGCTCATCCCAGTTCTCTTCCCAATCCCAGGGCTCATCCCAGTTGTGTTCCCAGAGCTCATCCCAGTTTTTCTCCTGATCCCAGAGCTCATCCCAGTTTTTTTTTCGCGATCCCAGAGCTCATCCCAGTTTTTCTCCCAATCCCAGAACTCATCCCAGTTCTGATCCCAGGGCTCATCCCAGTTTTTCTCCTAATCCCAGAGCTTGTCCCATTTCTATTCCCAATCTCAGAGCTCATCCCAGTTCTGATCCCAATCCCAGAGCTCATCCCAGTTGTGTTCCCAGAGCTCATCCCAGTTTTTCTCCTGATCTCAGAGCTCATCCCAGTTTTTTGTTTTTTTTTCGTGATCCCAGGGCTCATCCCAGTTTTTCTCCTGGCTCCAGAGCTCATCCCAGTTCTCTTCCCAATCCCAGAGCTCATCCCAGTTCTCTTCCCAATCCCAGAGCTCATCCCAGTTTTTCTCCTGATCCCAGAGCTCATCCCAGTTCTGATCCCAGAGCTCATCCCAGTTTTTCTCCCAATCCCAGAGCTTATCCCAGTTCTGATCCCAGAGCTCATCCCAGTTCTGTTCCCAATCCCAGGGCTCATCCCAGTTTTCCTGCCCCACATTCCAGGCCTTTCCCTGCTCCAGGGACAGGGATTTGGGAGCATCCCCCTTTGTCCCGGGATCCGGCAGGAGGAACTTTGGGAAGCGCTTTGGGATTCGTTCCCGTGGCTTTGGGTTTTCCCCAAATTCCTGGGGTTTCCCAGCTCTGTGCGGCACAGGGAATAACCTGGGGGAAAGGGGAAAGGGAAAATGGGAAAAGGAAAAAAGGAAAGGGAATGGAAAAGGGGAATGGAAAAGGGGAAAGGGAAAGGAAAAATGGGAAAATGGGAAAAGGAAAGGAAAAAAAGGAAAATGGAAAAGGGGAAGGGGGTGGGAAAAGAGGGAGAAGGGGGAGGAAAAGGGAAAAAGGGGAAAGGAGAAGGGAAAAGGAAAAGGGAAAGGGAAAAAGGGGAAAGGGAAAATGGAAAAGGGGAAGGGGAAAAAAGGGAAAAGGAAAAGGGAGAAGGGGAAAGGGAAAAGGAGAAGGAAAAAAGGAAAGGGGAAAGGGAGAAGGGGAAAGGGAAAAAGGGGAAGGGGAAAAAGGGGAAGGGGAAAGGAAAAGGGAATAGAAGAAGGAAAAAAGGAAGGGGAAATGAAAAAAGGGAAAGGGAAGAGGGAGAAGGGGAAAGGAAAAAAAGGAAAAGGGGAAAAGGGAAAAAGGAGAAGGGAAAAGGGAAGGGGAAAGGAAAAAAGGGAAAGGGGGAAGGAAAAGGAAGAGGGAGAAGGGAAAAAAGGGGAAGGGAAAAGGAAAAGGGAAAAAGGAAAAGGGAAAGGGGAAAAAAAGAGGAAGGGGAAAGGAAGAAGGGGAAGGGGAAAGAGGGAAAAGGAAAAGGGGAAGCACAAAGGGGAAAAGGGGAAATGGAGAAGGGAAAGGGGAAAGAAAAGGTAAAAAGGGGAAGGGGAAAGGAAAAGGGAAAAGGAAAGGGAAAAAGGGGAAAGGGAAAAAGGAAAGAGGGAGAAGGGGAAAGGAAAAAAGGAAAAGGGGAAAAGGGAAAAAGGAGAAGGGAAGAGGGAAGGAGAAAGGAAAAAAGGGAAAGGGGGAAGGAAAAGGAAGAGGGAGAAGGGAAGAAAGGGGAAGGGGAAAAGAAAAGGGAAAAACAGGGGAAGGGAGAAGGGGAAGGGGAAGGGGAAAGAAAGAAGGGGAAGGGAAAGGAAAAGGAAAAAGGGGGAAAGGGAAAGAGAAAAGGGGGGAAAAGGAAGAGGGGGAAGGGAAAAGGAAAAAGGAAAGGGAAAAAGGGAAAGAGAAAAGGAGAAAGGAAAAGGGAAGGGAAAGGAAAAAGGGAAGATGGAAAAGGGAAAGGGGAAAAGGAAAGGGAAAAGGGAAAGGAAAAGGAAAAGGAAGGAAGGAGAAGGGAAAAGGGAAAGGGGAAGGGAAAAGGGAAAGGGCAGGAATTCCCCCAGGGACGGCGACGCAGATTCCCGGTTTAATCACGCGAATTCCGGGTTTAATTCGTTCCCGCATCAACGACATGAAATTCCAGCATGTGATTGACAGGTCCCAAAAAACGCAGCCCCCGCGCCCTGGGAGCGCTCCCGGGATCCGCTCCCGGGATCCAGTTCCGGGATCCGCTCCCGGGATCCGGTTCCAGGACCCAGTTCTGGGATCCACTCAGGGATCCGGTTCAAGGATCCCGTTCCAGGATCTGCTCAGGGATCTGCTTCCATGATCAGGTTCAAGGATCCAGTTCTGGGATCCAGTTCTGGGATCAGTTCAGGGATCCAGTTCCGGGATCCGCTCAGGGATCCAGTTCCGGGATCGGATTCAAGGATCCAGTACCACGATCAGTTCAGCAATCCAGTTCCAGGATCCAGTACCGGGATCAGTTCCAGGATCAGTTCAGGGATCACTCCCGGGATCCGTTCAGGGATCGAGTTCAAGGATCAGTTTGGGGATCCAGTACCGGGATCCACTCAGTGGATCTGATTAAAGGATCCAGTGCCGAGATCAGTCCCAGGATCGATTCTGGGATTGGGTTCAAGGATCCGGTTCTGGGATTGGTTCCGGGATCAGTTCTGGGATCGGTTCCAGGTTCCAGTTCTGGGATCAGTTTTTGGATCTGCTCTGGGATCCAGTTCCAGGATCTGGATCAAGGATTGGTTCTGGGATCCGGTTCCAGGATTGGTTTTGGGATCAGTTCCGGGATCAGTTCTGGGATCAAGTGGCTCCAGGCAGGAAGTGGATCCGGGAAGTGGCTCTGGCGGAGCCAGAAGATCCCAGAGCAGGAATTCCCAGGGATTCCCGGAGCAGATCCGGGAGATCCCAGCGTTCCACAGGCAGGGATCCCGGGACAGGGATTCCCAGAGCGGATCCAGGAGATCCCGGTGTTCCACAGGCAGGGATCCCGGGGCGGGGATTCCCAGGAATTCCCAAGGATTCCCAGGCAGATCCATGAGGGGCAAGAATTCCCAGGAATCCCTGGAGCAGATCCGGGAGATCCCAGCGTTCCACAGGCAGGAATCCCGGGGCAGGGGTTCCCAACGATTCCAAAGGATTCCCGGAGCGGATCCGGGAGATCCAAACGTTCCATGAGGGGCAGGAATTCCCAGGAATTCCTGGAGCGGATCCAGGAGATCCAAGTGTTCCATGACCAAGAATTCCCAGGGATTTCCAGGTGGATCCAGGAGATCCAAACGTTCCATGAGGGGCAGGAATTCCCAGGAATTCCCGGAGCAGCCCCGCCATCCCCGGGGGCTCTCCGGGCGATATTCCCAGGATATCCCGGAATTCCGGAGCCGCTGGGGCGTCGGTGCCGCTCCTCCTGTCGGGATCAGGCGGGAAAACGTCCCTGGAGCCGGGGCGTGGCTCGGAGCGCGGCGGTTCCCCGCTGCTCCCGGCTGGAATTCCCGGCTGGAATTCCGGGGGGGCTGGAATTCCCGGCCGGAATTCCCGGCCTAGCTCCGCAGCTGTCCCGTCTTCCTGTCCCGGTCTTTGCTCTGCGGGAGGGAAAGGAGATGGGGTTGGGGCTGGAGTTGGGAATTCTGGAATCCCTTTCCCGGGGATTTGTGCCAGGATCCCTTCCCAGGGAATTCTGGAATCCCCTTAGGAAATTCTGGGATCTCTTTCCCAGGGAATTCTGGAATCCCTTTCCCGGGGATTTGTGCCGGGATCCCTTCCCGGGGAATTCTGGAATCCCCTTAGGGAATTCTGGGATCTCTTTCCCAGAGGAATTTTCCTGGAATCCCTTCCCGGGGAATTCTGCTGGGATCCGTTCCCGGGGGGTTCTGGAATCTTCTCTTCCCAGGGGATTCTTCCCGGGAAGTTCTCTCGGGATTCCCTGGAGCTGTTCCCCATCCCTGCCCCCATCCCGGGATTCCCCCGGCACCGCCGGCGTCACCGCTGTCACCACCAGTGTCACCCTCAATGTCACCAGTGTCACCCCCCCCCACCAGTGCCACCTCAGTGTCACCCCCAGTGCCACCCCAAGTGCCACCAGTGCCACCCCCAGTGTCACCCTTAGTGTCACCCTCAGTGTCACTCTCAGTGCCACCAGTGCCACCCCAGTGCCGCTGGTACAACCCTCAGTGTCACCAGTGCCACCCCCAGTGCCACCCCCAGTTGCCACTCTCAGTGTCACCGGTGCCACCCCCAGTGCCACCATCAATGTCACCCACAGTGCCACCCCCAGTGCCACCCCAAGTTGCCACTCTCAGTGTCACCCCAGTGTCACCACTGCCAGGCCCAGTGCCACCCTGTGTCACCCTTAGTGCCACCGGTGTCACCCGCAATGTCACCCCCAGTGTCACCGGTGCCACCCCCAGTGTCACCCTCAGTGTCACTCTCAGTGCCACCCCCAGTGTCACTGGTGCCACCCCCAGTGCCACCCTCAGTGTCCCCAGTGCCACCCCCAGCCCAGTCCCAGCCGTTCCCCATTCCCGTTTTCCAGGATTCCCCCAATTCCCAGTCCCGGCCCCATCCCAGCCCTTCCCCCTTTTCCCATCCCCGATTTTTGGGATCCAATTCCCCTTTCCTCTTCCTGCTTTTTGGGATCCAATCCCCATTTTCCGGGACCCAATTCCCCTTCTCTCTGCCTGTTTTTCAGGATCCAATTCCTCTTTTTCCAGGACCCAATTCCCCTTTTCCCTCCCCATTTTCCAGGATCCAATTCCCATTTTCCAGCATCCAATTCCAATTTTTCAAGATCCAATCCCCTTTCCTTGGGATCCAATTCCCCCTTTTCAGGATCCAATTCCCCCTTTTCTGGGATCCAGTTCCCCTTTTCCCTCCCCCATTTTTCAGGATCCAATCCCCGTTTTCCAGGATCTAATTCCCATTTCAGGACCCAGTTCCCCTTTTCCTTCCCCCTTTTCCAGGACCCAATCCCTGTTTTTCAGGATCCAATTCCCATTTTCCAGCATCCCATTCCCATTTCAGGACCCAATTCCCTTTTCCCTCCCCATTTCCCAGGATCCAATCCCCGTTTTCCAGGACCCAATTCTCCTTTTCCATCCCCATTTTCCAAGATCCAATCCCCATTTTCCAGCATCCAATCCCCATTCCTTGGGATCCAATTCCCTCTTTTCAGGATCCAATTCCCCTTTTCTGGGACCCAATTCCCCTTTTCCCTCCCCCATTTTTCAATTTCATTTTTCAAAATCCCTGTTTTTTTGGATCCCATTCCAGGACCCAATTCCCCTTTTCCCTCCCTGTTTTTTGGGATCCAATCCCCCTTTTTCAGGATCCAATTCCCATTCCAGGACCTAATTCCCCTTTTTCAAAACCTAATTCTCCTTCTCCCTGCCCCGTTTTCCAGGATCCAATTCCTCTTTTTTCAGGACCCAATTCCCATTTTCCCTCCCCATTTTCCAGGATCCAATTCCCCTTCTCCTTCCCCATTTTCCAGGATCCAATTCCCCTTCTCCTTCCCCATTTTCCAGGATCCAATCCCTGTTTTTTTGGATCCAATTCCCATTCCAAGACCCAATTCCCCTTTTCCCTCCCTGTTTTTCGGGATCCAATCCCCCTTTTTCAGGATCCAATTCCCATTCCAGGACCCAATTCCCCTTTTCCCTCCCTGTTTTTCGGGATCCAATTCCCATTCCAGGACCTAATTCCCCTTTTTCCTGCCCACTTTTCCGGGATCCAATTCCCCTTTTCCAGTATCCCATTCCCATTTCAGGACCCAATTCCCCTTCTCTCTCCCTGTTTTCCGGGACCCAATTCCCCTTTCCCTGCTGTTTTCCAGGATCCAATCCCCGTTTTTCTGGGATCCAATTCCCCTTTTTCAGGACCCAATTCCCCTTTTCCCTCCCCGTTTTCCAGGATCCAATTCCCATTCCAGGACCTAATTCCCCTTTTTCCTGCCCATTTTTCCGGGATCCAATTTTTTCCAGGACCCAATTCCCGTTTCCCTGCTTTTTTCCTGGATCCAATTCCCCTTTTCTGGGATCCAATTCCCCTTTTCCCTCCCCAGTTTTCCAGGACCCAATTCCCCTTTCCCTGCTGGTTTTCCAGGATCCAATCCCCATTTTTCCGGGATCCCATTCCCGTTTTCCCTGCCGCTCCCTCCCTCCCTCCCTCCCTCCCCCGTGTCCCCGCAGGTGCGGCCGGGTCCGGGCTCCGCTCCCTCCCTCCCTCCCAATTCCCGGGGGGAAATTCGGGAATTCCATCCAGATCCCAGATGTTCCGACCCCCGGCGGCTCCGGGGCCGTCTGGAGCGGAAACCGGGATTGGGAAAATCCCCCCGAGCCCGCCCGGCTCGACCCTCCCTCCCTCCTTCCCGGGCTGGAATTCCGGCCGGGAATTCGGGGATCCCGCCCGGGCCTCGGGACAGGGGGGGAAAAACTGGGAATGGCAATTCGGGAATTTCATGGAATTGCTGCTCCCTGCTCCTAAAGCTGGGATTTTCCATAAAAAATCCGAGATTTTTCCATAAATCCGGGATTTTTTCCATGGAAAACCTGGAGTGGGGGTAGCCCTGAGGAAAGGGGGAAAACCGGGAATGGCTGAGGGAAGCTCGGGGGTGGTTTGGGAATTTCGTGGAATTGCTGCTGCTCCTTGTGTCTGAATCTGGATTTTCCATTAAAAAATCCAGGATTTTTCCATGGAAAACCTGGAGTGGGGGCAGCTCTGAAGGGGGAAAACTGAGAATGGCTGAGGGAAGCTCTGGGGCGATTTGGGAATTTCATGGAATTGCTGCTCCCTGTGCCTAAACCCGGGATTCCAGAGGGGCCCAAATCCCCTGGATCCTGATTCCCTCTGGATCAGTGGATTCCAGATGGGAATTCCTTTATCCCAAATCCCCTCCATATCCCAATTTCTCCCCTGGATCCCGAATCCCAGTTCTAATTCCAGCCCTAATCCCAGTTCTGATCCCAGGACAGCTCTGCAGGCTCCCGGGATTCCAGCTGGGAATTCCCATGGGAAGGGACCCGGCCCCAGCCCTGATCCCGTTTTTCCGGTCCTGGAGCTCTCCCAGCAGGAATTCCTGCCCTGGATCGGGAATTCCTGCCTTGGATTGGGAATTTGTGGGATCTGAGCAGATCCCGGATCCCCCAGGCCGAGACTGCTCCCGGTCTGGAAAATCCTGGGAATTTCTTAGGATTCCTTTCCCAAATCCCCCAGGATCCGGGATTTGGGATGGGAGCAGCGATTTGAGATTTGGGATTTGAGATTAAGATTTGGGATTTGGGATGGGAGTACGGATTTGGGATTTGAGATTTGAGACTAACATTTGGGATTTGGGATGGGAACAGGGATTTGGGTCCCTGGGATCCTGGCCTGCCTCCACGGGAGGGTTCCGTGGGGTTTTGCTGGAATTTTACAAATTTTGGGATCAAAGGGAAGCCCTGGGATGATTCTGAGCCTCAGAGCCCCAATTCCAGCCCCAATCCCGGTTCTGATTCCAGCCCCAATTCCAGTTCTAATTCCAGCCCTAATTCCAATTCTAATTCCTAATTCCCTACTTCCAATTCTAATTCCAGCCCTAATCCCGGTTCTAATCCCAGATTTTATTCCAGGCCCAATTCCAGCTCTAATTCCAGCCCCGATCCCAGTTCTAATTCCAGTTCTGATCCCAGCCCGAATTCCAGACCTGATTCCAGTTCTGATCCCACTTCTGATTCCAGCCCCAATCCCAGTTCTGATTCCAGATCCAACCCCAGCTCTGACGGGATTTGATAGGGATTGATCCGAAATTAGGGATGGGGAATTACTGGGATTGATTGGGATTGGGGATTGATTGGGATTGATCCAGGATTGATGATGGGGATTGATTGGGATTGATCCAGGATTGGTGATTGATTGGGATTGATTGGGATTGGTGGAAAATTAACAGTAGGTATTTATAGGAATTGATCAAAAATTAAGGATGGGGATTGATTGGGATTGATCCAGGATTGGGGATCGATTGGGATTGGTCCAGGATTGGGATTGATCCAGGATTGGGGATTGATCAGGATTGATCCAGGATTGGGGATCAATTGGGATTGATCCAGGATTGGGGATCGATTGGGATTGATCCAGGATTGGGATTGATCCAGGATTAGGGATGGGGATCGATTGGGATTGATCCAGGATTGGGGATTGATTGGGATTGATCCAGGATTGGGGATTAATTGGGATTGATCCAGGATTGGGGATCGATTGGGATTGATCCAGGATTGGGATTGATCCAGGATTAGGGATGGGGATTGATTGGGATTGATCCAGGATTGGGGATTGATCAGGATTGATCCAGGATTGGGGATCGATCGGGATTGATCCGGAATTGGGATTGATTGGGATTGATCTGGAATTGGGGATCGATTGGGATTGATCCAGCATTGAGGATCAATCGGGATTGATCCAGGATTGGGGATCGATTGGGATTAATTGGGATTGATCCAGGATTGGTGATCGATCGGGATTGATCCGGAATTGGTGATGGGGATGAACCGGAATGGATTTCCCTGGATTCCCCCTTTTCCCTTCACCCCTCACCCTCTCGGGCTTTGGGGAATTTTTTGGGGTTTGCTGATCCCTGAGTAATTCCCAGGAGTTTTCCGTCCTCTCCGGGATCGGCGCGGATCCCGACCCTGCTCCTGGGCCCTTGGGATCTTCCCAGGGAATTCCCGGGAGTTGGGATGGGGCAGGAAAACCCTGCTGGAGTTTCCCTGCTCCACCTGAAATCCCCAAATCCAGGGAATCAGGAGAGGAGAGGGAATCCCAAAATCCAGCCCCAGTTCCAGCCCTAATTCCAGTTCTAATCCCAGTTCCAGTTCCAATCCCAGTTCCAGTTCTAATTCCAGTTCTAATCCCAGTTCCTATTCCAGTTCCAATTCCAGTTCCAATCCCAGTTCCAGTTCCAATTCCAGTTCCTATTCCAGTTCCAATTCCAGTTCTAATCCCAGTTCCAGTTCCAATTCCAGTTCTAATCCCAGTTCCTATTCCAGTTCCAATTCCAGTTCCAATCCCAGTTCCAATTCCAGTTCCAATCCCAATTCCAGTTCCAATCCCAGTTCTAATCCCAGTTCCAGTTCCAATTCCAGTTCCAATCCCAGCCCCATTTCCAGCCCCAATCCCAGTTCTGATCCCAGTCCTAATTCCAGCCCCAAATCCAGGGAATCCCAGCCAGGGGCACTGGGGGAACTGGGAGCACTGGGATTGAGGGGCTGGGAATGCTGGCCCTGGAAAACTGGGAGCCGTGGCACTGGGAGCCCCAGTATGGAGTTACTGGGAGCACTGGGATGGGATCACTGGGAGCACTGGGATCTCCAGTACGGAATTCCTGGGAGCACTGGGATGGAGCCGATCCCGTTCCCGCGCCCATTCCCAGCTCTTTTCCCGCCCCTTTCCCCAGGGCATTGCCCATGGATTTCCCATGGATTTTCCATGGATTTCCAATTTCCTATGGATTTTCTATGGATTTCCAATTTCCCGGGGATTTCCCATGGATTTGCCATGGATTTCCCATAGATTTCCAATTTCCCATGGATTCCCCATGGATTTTCCATGGATTTCCAATTTCCTATGGATTTTCCATGAATTTCCTATGGATTTTCCATGGATTTTCCATGGATTTTGGAGCCAACTCGGGCAGGCTCTGCTGTCCCTGCAGCTCCAAGCGGGAGCTCCTTGGAATTCCCACTCATCCCAACCCTCCCAGTAAAACCTGAACACCAGGATAAAGTTGGGAACGGCTGGGATAAACTGGGAACGGCTGGGATAAACTGGGAACGGCTGGGATAAACTGGGAACGGCTGGGATAAACTGGGAATGGCTGGGATTCAACTGGGAATTGCTGTTTTTTTAGGAAGCCCCACACGGGAGCTCATCATTCCCAGCCCAAATCCCAAATCCCGGACACAATTCCCCAATCCCACACGGGATCCATTCCCCAATCCCGGACACAATTCCCCAATCCCTGCAGGATTCATTCCCAAATTCTGGACACAATTCCCAAATCCCACATGGGATCCATTCCCCAATCCCTGCAGGATCCATTCCCCAATCCCTGCAGGATCCATTCCCCATCCCTACAGGATCCATTCCCAATCCCTGCAGGATCCATTCCCAATCCCTGCAGGATCCATTCCCCAATCCCTGCAGGATTCATTCCCCAATCCCAGGCCACTTCTCCTTTTTTCCCTGTGACATTCCCGGTGTCCCGCTCCTCATTCCCTGCAGCGTTCCCACATCTCCGTTCCCTTCACCTGCTCCTCATTCCAGTTCTAATTCCAGCCCCAAATCCAGGGAATCCCAGCCAGGGGCACTGGGGGAACTGGGAGCACTGGGATTGGGAACTGGGAGCGCTGGGATTGAGGGGCTGGGAATGCCGGCCCTGGAAAACTGGGAGCTGTGGCACTGGGAGCACTGGGAGCCCCAGTTATCCTTCCCTGTTATCCCAGTCCCTGTTCCCGAATCCCGAATCCCTGTCCCCATTCCCTACATCCCTGAATCCCAAATCCCCATTCCCAGTATCCCAAACCCCATTCCCACTATCCCAAACCCGCAGCACTCCCCATCCTGCGCTGGTTGCTGAGGCAGAAGGTGCAGATCTGCTGGGGCTGGGCATCCCGGGAACCCAAATTCCCAAATCCCGATCCCAGTTCCCAAATCCTGATCCCAGTTCCCTATATCCCACTATCCCAAACACCACTCTCACTATTCCAAATCCCCATTCCCACTATCCCAAACTCCATCCCCACTATCCCAAACCCCATCCCCACTATCCCAAACCCCATTCCCACTATCCCAAATCCAGCACTCCCCATCCTGCGCTGGTTGCTGAGGCAGAAGGTGCAGATCTGCCGGGGCTGGGGATCCCGGGAACCCCAATTCCTAAATCCCCATTCCCAAATCCTGATCCCCATTCCCAAATCCTGATCCCAGTTCCCTATATCCCACTATCCCAAACCCCATTCCCACTATCCCAAATCCCCATTCCCACTATCCCAGATTCCCTCTATCCCAAACCCCATTCCCTGTATCCAGCACTCCCCATCCTGCGCTGGTTGCTGAGGCAGAAGGTGCAGATCTGCCGCGGCTGGGCATCCCAGGAACCCCAATTCCCAAATCCCCATCCCATTCCAACATCCCAAACTCCCCATTCTGCGCTGGTTGCTGAGGCAGAAGGTGCAGATCTGCTGGGGCTGGGCATCCCGGGAACCCAAATTCTTATATCCCAGTCCCCATTCCCTATATCCCAGTACCTCAATCCCCATTCCCACCATCCCAAATCCCACTATCTCAAATCCCACTATCCCAAACCCCATTCCCACTATCCCAAACCCCATCTCCACTATCCCAAACTCACCATCCTGCGCTGGTTGCTGAGGCAGAAGGTGCAGATCTGCCGCGGCTGGGGATCCCGGGAACCCCGATTCCCATTCCCTATATTCTAAATCCCATTCCCACTATCCCAAACCCCATTCCCAGGATCCCAAACCCCATCCCCACTATCCCAAACTCACCATCCTGCGCTGGTTGCTGAGGCAGAAGGTGCAGATCTGCCGGGGTTGGACATCCCAGGAACCCCAAATCCCCATTCCCACCATCCCAAACCCCATCCCCACTATCCCAAACTCCATTCCCTGTATCCCAAACCCCATTCCCTGTATCCGGCACTCACCATCCTGCGCTGGTTGCTGAGGCAGAAGGTGCAGATCTGCCGCGGCTGGCCGCTCTCCAGCTCCCTGCCGCCGCCGGGCGAGGCGCTCCCGCCGCTGTAGAACCCCGCTCCCGGTACCGCCGCTCCCGGTACCGCTCCCCCCGGTACCGGTGCCGCTCCGTGGCAGGGCTGCGCGTTCCCCGCCGCCTCCCCCAGCAGCAGCACGTTGCCCAGGTGCGAGATGTAGCTGGAGGCCAAGCGCAGCGTCTCGATCTTGGAGAGTTTCCTGTCGGCCGGCTCGGTGGGGATCAGCGTGCGCAGCGCCGTGAAGGCCGTGTTCACCGAGTTGGTGCGGTCCCGTTCCCGGGCGTTGGCCGTGTGCCTCTGCCGGGGCTCCCGGGACATCCTCCCGGAGCGGTTCTTGCTGCTTCCTCCACCTCCTCCTCCTCCTCCGCTGCGCCTTTTGCCGCTTTTCAAGGCTCCGAAAGCGCCGCCGGCGCCGCTCTCCAGGTGGAAAGGTTTCTCCTCCGAGCCCGAGCTGCCGCTGTTCTCCTCCTCGTCCTCCGACAGCGCGCTGCTGATCTCGGGGTACAGGAAGCGCCCCGGGGCCGAGCGCAGCATGGCGAAGGACATGGCCACGGCGGGATGGAGGGATGGAAAAGAGCCGGGAGGGATGGAAAAGCTCCGGATGGATGGAAAAAGCGCCGGGGGGATGGATGGAAAAGCTCCGGGAAGGATGGAAAAGCGCCGGGGGGATGGATGGAAAAGCTCCGGGAGGGATGGATGGAAAAAGCACCGGGAATGCCGCGGAGGGGACGCTCAGCTCCGGCCGCTCATGGCACCGCCGGCTGCTCCGGGGGGTTCTGGACCGCTTCTGGCCCGCTTGTAGCCCGGTTCTAGCCCGGTTTTTGGGGTTTTAATCGTCACTTCCAGCCCGGTTTTCAGGGTTTTAATCGTCGCTTCCAGCCCGGTTTTCGGGGTTTTTAATCGTCTCTTCCAGCCCGGTTTTCGGGGTTTTTAATCGCCGCTTCCAGACCGGTTTTCAGGGTTTTAATCGTCGCTTCCAGCCCGGTTTTCGGGGTTTTATCGCCGCTCTATCCCGGTGCTTCTCGGGCTTTTAATCGCCGCTCTGTCCCGCTGCTTTTCGGGGTTTTTATCGCCGCTTTTAGCCCGCTTCTAGCCCGGTTCTAGCCTACTTCCAGCCCGGTTTTCGGGAGTTTTATCGCCGCTCTGTCCCGGTGCTCCTCGGGGGTTTTATCGCCGTTCCACCCCGGTACTCCTCGGGGTCTTATCGCCACTTTATCCTGTGATTTTCGGGGTTTTATCGCCGCTCTATCCCGGTACTTCTCGAGGTTTTCTCGCCGCTCTATCCCGAGTTTATCCCGGTGTTTCAGGTCTAACTCCTCCCTTTATCCCGGTTTGTATCCCGGTTCGGTTTGATTTTTTTTTGGGGGGGGGGGGTGGTTATCCCGGGGTTTTTTTTATCCCGGGTTTTTTTTTATCCCGGGTTTTTTTTTATCCCGGGTTTTTTTTTATCCCGGGTTTTTTTTTTTATCCCGGGTGTTTTTTTTTTCTCTCTCCCGGTCCCCGCTCCCGGCGCACGTGCGCGTCCTGCGGGAGCCGCGGGCTGGAATTGCGGGATTTTTTATAGCGGCGGGAATGGGCGGCCCCGGCTCCTCCTCCGGGCCCGGCTTTCCATGGAAAAAAAAAAAACAGGAAATTTTTTTTTTTTTGGGAAAGGGGGAGCCCCAGGCCCGGCCTACCTGAGCTCACCCTCTCCGAGCCGCGCTTAACCCCTTCACCGCCGCTTTTCCCGCTTTTTCCTTCGCCTTTTCCCGGGAAAATTCCTCATCCTCCCCATCCCAAGGCGATCCCTCTGGAATTTCTCTCTCCCCCTTCCAACCCCAGGACTCTTCCCGGGGGATTTCTTTCCCGTTTTTCCCGATGAAATTCCTTCCCTTCTCCCCGGGGAATTTCTCTGCCGCTTTTCCCGATGAAATTCCTTCCCTTCTCCCCATCCCCGCTGGAATTTTCCCCTCCTGGAATTCTCTCCTCGATGTCCCCCTCCCTTCCCTCTCCCGCTGGATCCCATCCCGAGGATTCCCGGAGGATTTTCCGGGATTGTTCCCCCTCCTCCTCTTCCCCTCCCCTCCCCTGGCATTCCCTGGGGATTCCAGCCGGGATTTCTTGGGATTCAGCCCGGAGTTGGGAATTAACCCTTGAGGAGCCGCCTCTGGGATCGCTGGGGTTGGAATCGGGAATTCCGCAGGTCTCAGGTGCATCCCATTCCCAGGATCCGGATTCCCTGGATTCTCCGGGAATTCCCAATCCCCAAAAAAAATCCCATCGAACCCATCCATCCCCCTGCTGCCCCAAATCCCCTGGAAAAGGCTCCCGGGGGGATCTCCCGGGAATTCCCAGCCCAGGGAAACCCCCTCGGGGGATCCCGAATTTTTGGGGAATCCGGGAATTCCCTCAGCTCCAAATCCAGCATTTCCACCTGCGAAAAAAAACCTGGAATTGCCCTTTTCCTCGGCTTTTCCTGGTACTTTTTTTCCCCGAGTTTTTCCTGGGGTTTTCCTGAGTTTTTTTCCCTTTTTTCTTTTTTTCTTTTTTTTTTTTTTTTCCCCTGGGTTTTTCACAGCTTTTCCCTGGACTTTCACCAGGTTTTTTTTTTTCCCTGACTTTTCCTAGGTTTTTCCTGGTTTCTTTTTTTTTTTTTTCCTGGTTTTTCCTGTTTGGTTTTGTTTTTTGTTTGTTTTTTTGTTTGTTTTTTTTCCCTGGGTTTTTCCTGTTTTTTTTCCTGGGCTTTTCCAGAGTGTTTCACAGGTTTGTCCCGGGTTTTTCACAGATTTTTCCTGAGATTTTCACAGATTTTTCCTGGATTTTTTTCCTGGGTTTTCCCCCAGCTTTCCCCATTTTTTTTCCCTGTTTTTTCCCCACCTCTCCCCTATTTTTCCCTGGTTTTTATCCCCATTTTCCCCCTTTTCCCCCCCTTTCTTCCTCTCCTCTCTCTCTACCCTTTTTTGTGGTTTTGGTTTGGGGTTTTTTTGGTATTTTTTGGTATTTTTGGGGGGGTTTTTTTGTTTTTTTTTTTCCCGGGTTTTCCCTGTTTTTTCCCCTCATTCCCCCCCTTTTCCCCCCCTTTTCCCCCCTTTTCCCCCTTTTTTCCCTCATTTCCCCCCCATTTCCCCCCTTTTTCCCATTTCCCCCTCTTTTCCCCCATTTCCCCCCTTTTTTTCCCCCATTTTCCCCTTTTTCTCCCCTTTTCCCTCTTCCCTCTCCCTTTTCCCTCTTCCCTCTCCCTTTTCCCCTCTCCCTTTTCCCCTCTCCCTTTTCCCCTCTCCCTTTTCCCCTCTCCCCTCTCCTTTTCCCCTCTCCCTTTTCCCTCTCCTCTCTCCCTTTTCCCCTCTCCCTTCTTCCTCCCTTTTCCCCTCTCCTCTCTCCCTTTTCCCCCTTTTTTCCCCTCTCCCCTCTCCTTTTCCCCTCTCCCTTTCCCCTCTCCCCTCTCCCTTTTCCCCCCTTTTTCCCCTCTCCCTTTTTCCCCCCTTTTCCCTTTTTCCCTCTCTTTTCCCCTCTCCCCCTCTCCCCTCTCCCTTTTTCCCTCTCCCCTCTCCCTTTTTTCCCCTTTTTCCCCTCTCCCCTCTCCCTTTTCCCCTCTCCCTTTTTCCCTCTTTTCCCCTCTCCTCTCTCCCTTTTCCCCCTCTCCCTTTTCCCCTCTCCTCTCTCCCTTTTCCCCCTTTTTCCCCCTCTTTTCCCCTCTCCCCTCTCCCTTTTCCCCTCTCCTCTCCCTTTTCCCCCTTTTCCCCTCTCCCCTCTCCTTTTCCTCTCCCCTCTCTCTTTTCCCCTCTCCTCTCTCCCTTTTCCCCCCTTTTTCCCCCTCTTTTCCCCTCTCCCTTTTCCCCTCTCCCCTCTCCCTTTTCCCCTCTCCTTTCCCCTCTCCCCTCTCCCTTTTCCCCTCTTTTCCCCTCTCCCTCTCCCCTCCGGAGCCGCCCCCGCTCCTTTCCAGCGGCGCCTCCTCCCTCCCTCCCTCCCTCGCTCCCCGAGCTCCTCGCGGGAGGTTTCTCCTTCCCGGCTGCACCTTCCGTGCGCTGCCTCCCGCGCTTAATCCCCGTCTGGGCAGCTTCCGAAACCCAAACCTCCCCTGCTCCTGCTCCTGCTCCTGCTCCTGCTCCTGCTCCTCCTCCCGCTCCTCTCATCCCGCCCGGCCGGCGCTGCGCCAGCTCCCGGGGCCAGCCCGGCCTCCGCAGCCTCCGCAGCCTCCGGAGCCGGCCCAGTTCAGACACCGGGGTTTGGAGTTCACAGACACCGGGGTTTGGAGTTCACAGACACCGGGGTTTGGAGTTCAGAGTTGTTCAGAGGACACCGGGGTTTGGAGTTCACAGACACCGGGGTTTGGAGTTCAGAGAGATCAGAGTTTGGAGTTCAGAGTTGTTCACAGACACCGGGGTTTGGAGTTCAGAGAGATCAGAGTTTGGAGTTCAGAGTTGTTCACAGACACTGGAGTTTGCAGTTCAGAGAGATCAGAGTTTGGAGTTCAGAGACACCAGGGTTTGGAGTTCAGAGAGATCAGAGTTTGGAGTTCAGAGACACCGGGGTTTGGAGTTCACAGACACCGGGGTTTGGAGTTCACAGACACCGGGGTTTGGAGTTCAGAGAGATCAGAGTTTGGAGTTCAGAGTTGTTCACAGACACTGGAGTTTGCAGTTCAGAGAGATCAGAGTTTGGAGTTCAGAGACACCGGGGTTTGCAGTTCAGAGAGATCAGAGTTTGGAGTTCAGAGACACCGGGGTTTGGAGTTCAGAGAGATCAGAGTTTGGAGTTCACAGACACCGGGGTTTGGAGTTCAGAGAGATCAGAGTTGGAGTTCACAGACACCGGGGTTTGGAGTTCAGAGAGATCAGAGTTTGGAGTTCACAGACACCGGGGTTTGGAGTTCAGAGAGATCAGAGTTTGGAGTTCACAGACACCGGGGTTTGGAGTTCACAGACACCGGGGTTTGGAGTTCACAGACACCGGGGTTTGGAGTTCAGAGAGATCAGAGTTTGGAGTTCACAGACACCGGGGTTTGGAGTTCACAGACACCGGGGTTTGGAGTTCACAGACACCGGGGTTTGGAGTTCACAGACACCGGGTTTGGAGTTCACAGACACCGGGGTTTGGAGTTCAGAGACACCGGGGTTTGCAGTTCACAGACACCAGGGTTTGGAGTTCACAGACACCGGGGTTTGGAGTTCACAGACACTGGGGTTTGGAGTTGAGTTCAGAGTTGTTCAGAGACATCAGAGTTTGGAGTTCACAGACACTGGAATTGAGTTCAGAGTTGTTCACAGACACCGGGGTTTGGAGTTCACAGACACTGGAGTTTGGAGTTCACAGACACCGGGGTTGGGAGTTCAGAGAGATCGGAGTTTGGAGTTCACAGACACCGGGGTTTGGAGTTCAGAGTTGTTCAGAGACACCGGGGTTTGGAGTTCAGAGACACCGGAGTTTGGAGTTCACAGACACCGGGTTTGGAGTTCACAGACACCGGGGTTTTGGAGTTCACAGACACCGGGGTTTGGAGTTCAGAGTTGTTCAGAGACACCGGGGTTTGGAGTTCAGAGTTGTTCAGAGACACCGGGGTTTGGAGTTCAGAGACACCGGGGTTTGGAGTTCTCAGACACCGGGGTTTGGAGTTCACAGACACCGGGGTTTGCAGTTCTCAGACACCGGGGTTTGGAGTTCACAGACACCGGGGTTTGGAGTTCACAGACACTGGAATTGAGTTCAGAGTTGTTCACAGACACCGGGGTTTGGAGTTCACAGACACCGGGGTTGGGAGTTCAGAGAGATCGGAGTTTGGAGTTCACAGACACCGGGGTTTGGAGTTCAGAGTTGTTCAGAGACACCGGGGTTTGGAGTTCAGAGTTGTTCACAGACACCGGGGTTTGGAGTTCAGAGACACCGGAGTTTGGAGTTCACAGACACCGGGGTTTGGAGTTCAGAGTTGTTCAGAGACACCGGGGTTTGGAGTTCAGAGACACCGGGGTTTGGAGTTCTCAGACACCGGGGTTTGGAGTTCACAGACACCGGGGTTTGGAGTTCACAGACACTGGAATTGAGTTCAGAGTTGTTCAGAGACACCGGGGTTTGGAGTTCACAGACACCGGGGTTTGGAGTTCAGAGTTGTTCAGAGACACCGGGGTTTGGAGTTCACAGACACCGGGGTTTGGAGTTCACAGACACCGGGGTTTGGAGTTCAGAGTTGTTCAGAGACACCGGGGTTTGGAGTTCACAGACACCGGGGTTTGGAGTTCACAGACACCGGGGTTTGGAGTTCAGAGTTGTTCAGAGACACCGGGGTTTGGAGTTCACAGACACCGGGGTTTGGAGTTCACAGACACCGGGGTTTGGAGTTCAGAGTTGTTCAGAGACACCGGGGTTTGGAGTTCAGAGACACCGGGGTTTGGAGTTCACAGACACCGGGGTTTGGAGTTCAGAGTTGTTCAGAGACACCGGGGTTTGGAGTTCACAGACACCGGGGTTTGGAGTTCACAGACACCGGGGTTTGGAGTTCAGAGTTGTTCAGAGACACCGGGGTTTGGAGTTCACAGACACCGGGGTTTGGAGTTCACAGACACCGGGGTTTGGAGTTCAGAGTTGTTCAGAGATATCAGAGTTTGGAGTTCACAGACACCGGGGTTTGGAGTTCACAGACACCGGGGTTTGGAGTTCAGAGTTGTTCAGAGACACCGGGGTTTGGAGTTCACAGACACCGGGGTTTGGAGTTCAGAGTTGTTCAGAGACACCGGGGTTTGGAGTTCACAGACACCGGGGTTTGGAGTTCAGAGTTGTTCAGAGACACCGGGGTTTGGAGTTCACAGACACCGGGGTTTGGAGTTCACAGACACCGGGGTTTGGAGTTCAGAGTTGTTCAGGGACACTGGAGTTGAGTTCAGAGCCACTGGAGTTGAGTTCAGGGACACTGGAATTGTTCAGGGACACCGGAGTTGTTGAGTTCAGAGCCATTGGAGTTGTTTTCGGAGCCATCGGAGTTGTTCAGAGACACTGGAATTGTTCAGAGACATTGGAGTTGTTGAGTTCAGAGCCATTGGAGTTGAATTCAGGGACACTGGAGTTGAGTTCAGGGACACTGGAATTGTTCAGGGACACCGGAGTTGTTGAGTTCAGGGACATTGGAGTTGTTCAGGGACACTGGAGTTGAGTTCAGAGCCACTGGAGTTGAGTTCAGGGACACTGGAATTGTTCAGGGACACCGGAGTTGTTGAGTTCAGGGACATTGGAGTTGTTCAGGGACACTGGAGTTGAGTTCACAGTTGTTCACAGACACCGGAGTTTGGAGTTGAGTTCAGAGTTGTTCAGAGACATCAGAGTTTGGAGTTCAGAGACATCGGAGTTGAGTTCAGAGACACTGGAATTGTTCAGGGACATTGGAATTGTTCAGGGACACTGGAGTTGTTGAGTTCACAGCCACTGGAGTTGAGTTCAGAGCCATCGGAGTTGTTCAGAGACACTGGAATTGTTCAGAGCCATTGGAGTTGTTGAGTTCAGAGCCGTTGGAGTTGTTCAGGGACACTGGAATTGCTCAGAAACACTGGAGTTGTTCAGGGACACTGGAGTTGAGTTCAGGGACGCTGGAATTGTTCAGAGACACCGGAGTTGTTGAGTTCAGAGCTGTCGGAGTTGAGTTCAGAGACATCGGAGTTGTTGAGCTCAGAGCCACTGGATTTCAGTTCAGAGACACTGGAATTGTTCAGGGACACTGGAGCTGTTGAGCTCAGAGCCATCAGAGTTGTTTTCGGAGCCATCGGAGTTGTTCAGACACCAGAGTTGTTTTCAGAGCCACTGGAGTTGTTCAGAGACATTGGAATTGTCTCAGAGCCATCAGAGCTGTTTTCGGAGCCATCGGAGTTGAGTTCAGGGACATTGAAGTTGTTCAGAGACACTGGAATTGTTCAGAGACACTGGAATTGTCTCAGAGCCATCGGAGCTGTTTTCGGAGCCATCTGCTTTCGCTTAGCGCCGCCCGGCAGCGCGCCCGGCCCCCGCTGCTGCTGCTGCTGCTGCTGCTGCTGCTCCCCGGGAGCGCCTCCCGGCCGGCAGCATTCCCGGGAAAAGGCCGGCAGGATCCCCGGGAAAAGCCGGCAGGATCCCGGGGAAAAGGCCGAGAAAAGGCCAGCAGCATTCCCAGGAATAGGCTGGGAAAAGGCCAGCAGGATCCCCAGGAAAAGCCGGCAGGACTCCTGGGAAAAGGCTGGGAAAAGCCGACAGGATCCCCGGGAAAAGCCGGCAGGATCCCTGGGAAAAGGTTGGGAAAAGCCGACAGGATTCCTGGGAAAAGGCTGGCAGGATCCCCGGGAAAAGCCGGCAGGATCCCCAGAAAAAGGCCGGGAAAAGGCCGGCAGGATCCTCGGGAAAAGGCTGGGATAAGGCTGGCAGGATTCCTGGGAAAAGGCCAGCAGGATTCCCAGGAAAAGGCTGGCAGCCTTCCCGGGAAAAGGCCGGGAAAAGCCGGCAGGATTCCCGGGAAAGGGCCGGCAGGATCCCTGGGAAAAGTTGGCAGGATTTCCGGGAAAGGGCCGGCAGGATCCCTGGGAAAAGTTGGCAGGATTTCCGGGAAAAGGCCGGTAGCATTCCCGGGAAAAGGCTGGGAAAAGGCCGGCAGGATTCCTGGGAAAAGCCGGCAGGATCCCTGGGAAAAGCCGGCAGGATCCCCAGGGAAAGGGAGCACAGCCCAGGGAGCAGGGAGTCCCAAAATCCATGGAATTGCAGCCAGGGCCGCGGCAATGATTGGGAATGCAGGGATTCCCGAAATCTGTGGGATTGCAGCCGGAGGCCGTGGAATGACCGGCAGGATCCGTGGAATTGCACCCAAAACTCCCCGCCCTCCCCTCACCCTGGGATTCCCTGCAATTCCCTCACCCTTTTCCCGGTGTTTTCCTCGGGAATCATTTCCCAGGGATTCCCCACCCTCCCCTGACTCTTTTCCCGGTGTTTTCCTGGGGAAGCAGCTCCAGGATTTCCCTGGAATCCCCTCACCCTTTTCCCCAAGCATTCCCTGGAATTCCCTCAACTTCTCCCCGTGTTTTCCTCAGGAATCATCTCCCAGGGATTTCCTGGAATTCCCTGCCCTCCTCTGACCCTTTTCCCGGTGTTTTCCTCAGGAAGCCTCTGGGAGGATTCCCTGGAATCCCCTGACCCTTTTGCCCAGGAATTCCCTGCCCTGCCCTGACCCTTTTCCCGGTGTTTTTCTCAGGAATCCTCTCCCAAGGATTCCCAGGGATTCCCCGCCCTCCCTTGACCCTTTTCCCAGCGTTTTTCTCAGGAATCATTTCCCAGGGATTCTTTGCCCTCCCCTGACCCTTTTCCCGGTTGTTTCCCTCGGGAATCCTCTCCCAGATTTCCCAGGAATTCCCCGTCCTCCCCTGACCCTTTTCCTGGTGTTTTCCTCGGGAAGCAGCTCCAGGATTTTCCCTGGAACTCCCTCACCGTTTTCCCCAAGCATTCCCAGGAATTCCCTGCCCTCCTCTGACCCTTTTCCCCAGGGGTTCCCTGGAATTCCGTGCCCTCCCCTGACCCTTTTCCTCAAGCATTCCCTGGAATTCCCTCACCCTTTTCCCGGTGTTTTTCTCAGGAATCCTCTCCCAGGCATTCCCAGGAATTCCCGGCCCTGCCCTGACCCTTTTCCTGGTGTTTTCCTCGGGAATCACCTCCCAGGGATTCCCTGGAGTCCCCTCACCCTTTTCCCCAGGAATTCCCAGTGATCCCAGCCCTCCCCTGGCCCTTCTCCCAGTGTTTCCCTTGGGAATCACCTCCCCGGAATTCCCAGCCCTCCCCTGCCCCTTTTCCCCAGGAATTCCCAGCCCTCCCCTGCCCCTTTTCCCCAGGAATTCCCTGCCCTGCCCTGACCCTTTTCCCCAGGAATTCCCAGGAATTCCCGTCCCTCCCCTGACTCTTTTCCCCAGGAATTCCCAGGAATTCCCAGCCCTGCCCTGACCCTTTTCCCCAGGAATTCCCAGGAATTCCCGGCCCTCCCCTGACCCTTTTCCCCAGGAATTCCCGGCCCTGCCCTGCCCCTTTTCCCCAGGAATTCCCAGGAATTCCCGGCCCTCCCCTGACCCTTTTCCTCAGGAATTCCCAGGAATTCCCGGCCCTCTCCTGACCCTTTTCCCCAGGAATTCCCGGCCCTCCCCTGCCCCTTTTCCCCAGGAATTCCCAGGAATTCCCGGCCCTCCCCTGCCCCTTTTCCCCAGGAATTCCCAGGAATTCCCAGCCCTCCCCTGACCCTTTTCCCCAGGAATTCCCAGCCCTCCCCTGACCCTTTTCTCCAGGAATTCCCAGGAATTCCCTGCCCTGCCCTGACCCTTTTCCCCAGGAATTCCCAGGAATTCCCGGCCCTCCCCTGACCCTTTTCCTCAGGAATTCCCTGCCCTCCTCTGACCCTTTTCCCCAGGAATTCTCAGGAATTCCCTGCCCTCCCCTGCCCCTTTTCCCCAGGAATTCCCGGCCCTGCCCTGACCCTTTTCCCCAGGAATTCCCAGGAATTCCCGGCCCTCCCCTGCCTCTTTTCCCCAGGAATTCCCAGGAATTCCCTGCCCTGCCCTGACCCTTTTCCCCAGGAATTCCCAGGAATTCCCTGCCCTGCCCTGACCCTTTTCCTCAGGAATTCCCAGGAATTCCTGGCCCTCCCCTGACCCTTTTCCTCAGGAATTCCCAGGAATTCCCAGCCCTGCCCTGACCCTTTTCCCCAGGAATTCCCAGGAATTCCCGGCCCTGCCCTGACCCTTTTCCCCAGGAATTCCCAGGAATTCCCGGCCCTGCCCTGACCCTTCTCCCCAAGCATTCCCAGGAATTCCCGGCCCTCCCCTGACCCTTCTCCCCAAGCATTCCCTGGAATTCCCGGCCCTGCCCTGACCCTGTTCCCGGTTGTTGTTGTTGTTTCCCAGGACATCCGGAACACGGTGGGGAACATCCCGCTGGAATGGTACCGGGATTTCCCGCACGTCGGCTACGACCTGGAGGGCCGGAGGATCTACAAACCCCTGCGCAGCCGGGACGAGCTGGACCTCTTCCTGGAGAAGATGGAAAACCCGGAATACTGGTCAGGAAAACCCCGGGAAACACCCTGGCCTGGGGGGTGGTGGGGGTGGGGGTGTCCCACCGGGATTGGGATCGGGATCCCGAAAAATCCCCGTGGCTGGGCTCGGCATGGGGGGGTGGAGGTTGTGGGGAATTGGCCGGAATTCCCGGAATTCCCGGGGGTTCTGGAGCTTTCCGGAGGTTTTTTCCGGAGGGGGTGGGGGGTTGGGGTGTGGGGGGTGGGGTGGAGCTGCGCTGGCTGCATCCCAAAAATCCCTCTGCATCCCAAAATTCCCTCTGCATCCCAAAAATCCCTCTGCATCCCAAAATTCCTTCTGCGTCCCTGTCCTCATCCCAAAAATCCCTCTGCATCCCAAAAATCCCTCTGCATCCCAAAATTCCCTCTGCGTCCTTGTCCTCATCCCAAAATTCCCTCTGCATCCCAAAAATCCCTTTGAGTCCCTGTCCTCATCCCAAAAATCCCTCTGCATCCCAAAAATCCTTCTGTATCCCTGTCCTCATCCCAAAAATCCCTCTGCATCCCGAAAATCCTTCTGCGTCCCTGTCCTCATCCCAAAAATCCCTCTGCGTCCCATAAATCCCTCTGCATCCCAAGAATCCCTGTCCCACATCCCTGTGTCCATCCCTGTGTCCCGGTGTCAGTCCTGGTGTCCCATGTCCCGGTGTCCTGGTGTCCATCCCGGTGTCCATCCTGATGTCCCACATCCCGGTGTCCTGGTGTCCATCCCGGTGTCCATCCTGATGTCCCACATCCCGGTGTCCTGGTGTCCATCCCTGTCCATCCTGGTGTCCCACATCCCAGTGTCCATCCCGGTGTCCATCCCAGTGTCCTGGTGTCCCACATCCCGGTGTCCTGGTGTCCATCCTTGTCCATCCTGGTGTCCTGGTGTTGGTTCTGGTGTCCCAGTGTGGGTCCCTGTGTCCATCCCAGTGTCCCGGTGTCCCATATCCCGGTGTCTGTCCTGGTGTCCATCCCGGTGTCCCATATCCCGGTGTCCCAATGTCCCACATCTCGATGTCCCAGTGTCCATCCCAGTGTCTATCCCGGTGTCCATCTCAGCGTCCTGGTGTCCCATATCCCAGTGTCCCGGTGTGGGTCCCTGTGTCCATCCCAGTGTCCTGCTGTTGGTCCTGATGTCCCACATCCCAGTGTCCTGGTGTCAGTCCTGGTGTCCCACATCCTGGTGTCCATCCCAGTGTCCCGGTGTCCATCCCTGTCCCACATCCTGGAGTCCTGGTGTCCATCCCTGTCCATCCCGGTGTCCCACATCCCAGTGTCCATCCCAGTGTCCATCCCAGTGTCCATCCCAGTGTCCATCCCAGTGTCCTGGTATCGGTCTTGGTGTCCATCCCAGTGTCCATCCCAGTGTCCTGGTGTCCATCCCTGTCCATCCTGGTGTCCCACATCCCAGTGTCCATCCTGGTGTCCCACATCCCAGTGTCCATCCTGGTGTCCATCCCAGTGTCCTGGTGTCCATCCCGGTGTCCATCCCAGTGTCCTGGTGTCCCACATCCCGGTGTCCTGGTGTCCATCCTTGTCCATCCTGGTGTCCTGCTGTTGGTTCCAGTGTCCCAGTGTGGGTCCCTGTGTCCATCTGTGTCCCAGTGTCCCATACCCCGGTGTCTGTCCTGGTGTCCATCCCGGTGTCCATCCTGGTGTCCCAATGTCCCACATCTCGATGTCCCAGTGTCCATCCCAGTGTCTATCCCGGTGTCCATCTCAGCGTCCTGGTGTCCCATATCCCAGTGTCCCGGTGTGGGTCCCGGTGTCCATCCCAGTGTCCTGGTGTCCCACATCCTGGAGTCCTGGTGTCCATCCCTGTCCATCCCTGTGTCCATCCCAGTGTCCTGGTGTCCTGCTGTTGGTCCCAGTGTCCCACATCCTGGTGTCCATCCTGATGTCCCACATCCCAGTGTCCTGGTGTCCATCCCAGTGTCCATCCCAGTGTCCTGGTGTCCCACATCCCAGTGTCCTGGTGTCCATCCCTGTCCATCCCGGTGTCCCACATCCCAGTGTCCTGCTGTTGGTCCCAGTGTCTCACATCCCAGTGTCCATTCCAATGTCCCACATCCCGGTGTCCCGGTGTCCATCCCAGTGTCCCGGTGTCCCACATCCCAATGTCCATCCCAGTGTCCCGGTGTCCCGGTGTCCATCCCGGTGCCCATCCTGATGTCCCACATCCCAGTGTCCTGGTGTGGGTCCCTGTCTCCATCCCAGTGTCCTGCTGTTGGTCCCAGTGTCCCGGTGTCCCATATCCCGGTGTCCCAATGTCCCACATCTTGATGTCCCAGTGTCCATCCCAGTGTCTATCCCGGTGTCCATCTCAGCGTCCTGGTGTCCCATATCCCAGTGTCCCGGTGTGGGTCCCTGTGTCCATCCCAGTGTCCTGGTGTCCTGCTGTTGGTCCCAGTGTCCTGGTGTGGGTCCCTGTGTCCATCCCAGTGTCCTGCTGTTGATCCTGATGTCTCACATCCCAGTGTCCCGGTGTCCATCCCAGTGTCCATCCCGGTGTCCATCCCTGTGTCCCGGTGTTGGTCCCAGTGTCCCACATCCTGGTGTCCATTCCAATGTCCCACATCCCAGTGTCCCGGTGTCCATCCCAGTGTCCCGGTGTCCATCCCAGTGTCCCGGTGTCCTGGTGTGGGTCCCTGTCTCCATCCCAGTGTCCTGCTGTTGGTCCCAGTGTCCTGGTGTCCATCCCAGTGTCCATCCCGGTGTCCATCCCTGTGTCCCGGTGTTGGTCCCAGTGTCCCACATCCTGGTGTCCATCCTGATGTCCCACATCTCAGTGTCCTGGTGTCCATCCCAGTGTCCATCCCGGTGTCCATCCCAGTGTCCATCCCAGTGTCCCAGTGTCAGTCCTGGTGTCCCACATCCTGCTGTTGGTCCCAGTGTCCCGGTGTCCATCCCGGTGTCCATCCCTGTGTCCATCCCTGTGTCCCGGTGTTGGTCCCAGTGTCCCACATCCTGGTGTCCATCCTGATGTCCCACATCTCAGTGTCCTGGTGTCCATCCCGGTGTCCATCCCGGTGTCCATCCCAGTGTCCATCCCAGTGTCCCAGTGTCAGTCCTGGTGTCCCACATCCTGGTGTCTTGGTGTCCGTCCTTGTCCATCCCGGTGTCCTGGTGTGGGTGCCGGTGTCCCACCTCCCTGTGTCCATCCCTGTCCCAGTGTGGGTGTGGGTGTCCCAGTGTTGATCCCGGTGTGGATCCCGGTGTGGATCCTGGTGTTGATCCCGGTGTTGATCCCGGTGTTGATCCTGGTGTGGATCCTGGTGTGGATCCTGGTGTGGATCCTGGTGTTGATCCTGGTGTTGATCCAGTGTTGATCCCGGTGTTGATCCTGGTGTTGATCCCGGTGTGGATCCTGGTGTTTTGGTGTTGATCCTGGTGTTTTGGTGTTGATCCCAGTGTTGATCCCTGTGTGGATCCCGGTGTTTTGGTCTGGATCCCGGTGTTGATCCCGGTGTTGATCCCGGTGTTGATCCTGGCACAGGCGCACGGTGCAGGACCGTCTGACGGGGGCGGAGGTGCCGCTGTCGATCCCGGTGTTGATCCCGCTGTGGATCCCGGTGTTGATCCCGGTGTGGATCCCGGTGTTGATCCCGGTGTTGATCCCGGTGTTTTGGTGTTGATCCCGGTGTTTCAGTGTTGATCCCGGTGTTGATCCCGCTGTGGATCCCGGTGTTGATCCCGGTGTTGATCCCGGTGTGGATCCCGGTGTTGATCCCGGTGTGGATCCCGGTGTGGATCCCGGTGTTGATCCCGGTGTTGATCTCGGTGTTTTGGTGTTGATCCCGGTGTTTCAGTGTTGATCCCGCTGTGGATCCCGCTGTGGATCCCGGTGTTGATCCCGGTGTTGATCCCGGTGTGGATCCCGGTGTTGATCCCGGTGTGGATCCCGGTGTTGATCCCGGTGTTGATCCCGGTGTTTTGGTGTTGATCCCGGTGTTTCAGTGTTGATCCCGGTGTTGATCCCGCTGTGGATCCCGGTGTTGATCCCGGTGTTGATCCCGGTGTTGATCCCGCTGTGGATCCCGGTGTTGATCCCGGTGTTGATCCCGATGTTGATCTCGATGTTGATCCCGGTGTTTCAGTGTTGATCCCGGTGTTTTTTCTGGCACAGGCGCACGGTGGAGGATCGTCTGATGGGGGCGGAGGTCCCGCTGTCGATCCCGGTGTGGATCCCGGTGTTTTGGTGTTGATCCCGGTGTTTTGGTGTTGATCCCGGTGTTGATCCCGGTGTTTTGGTATTCCTGGCACAGGCGCACGGTGCAGGACCGTCAGACGGGGGCGGAGGTGCTGCTGTTGATCCCGGTGCTGATCCCGGTGTTTCAGTGTTGATCCCGTTGTTGATCCCGGTGTTTTTCCTGGCACAGGCGCACGGTGCAGGACCATCAGACGGGGGTGGAGGTGGCGCTGTCGATCCCGGTGTCGATCCCGGTGTTTTGGTGTTGATCCCAGTGTTGATCCCGCTGTGGATCCCGGTGTTTCAGTGCTGATCCCGGTGTTTTGGTGTTGATCCCGGTGTTTTTCCTGGCACAGGCGCACGGTGCAGGACCGTCAGACGGGGGCGGAGGTGCCGCTGTCAGTGCCGGTGTTGATCCCGGTGTTGATCCCGGTGTTGATCCCGGTGTTTCGGTGTTATCCCGGTGTGGATCCCGCTGTGGATCCCGGTGTTTCAGTGCTGATCCCGGTGTTTTGGTGTTGATCCCGGTGTTGTTCCTGGCACAGGCGCACGGTGCAGGACCGTCAGACGGGGGCGGAGGTGCCGCTGTCAATCCCGGTGTGGATCCCGGTGTTGATCCCGGTGTTTCAGTGTTGATCCCGGTGTGGATCCCGGTGTTGATCCCGGTGTGGATCCTGGTGTTGATCCCGGTGTTGATCCCGGTGTTGATCCCGGTGATTTGGTGTTCCTGGCACAGGCGCACGGTGCAGGAGCAGCTGATGGGGGCGGAGGTGCCGCTGTCAGTCCCGGTGTTGATCCCGGTGTTGATCCCGGTGTTGATCCCGGTGTTTCGGTGTTGATCCCGGTGTTGATCCCGGTGTTGATCCCGGTGTTTCGGTGTTGATCCCGGTGTTGATCCCGGTGTTGATCCCGGTGCTGATCCCGGTGTTTCAGTGTTGATCCCGTTGTTGATCCCGGTGTTTTTCCTGGCACAGGCGCACGGTGCAGGACCATCAGACGGGGGTGGAGGTGGCGCTGTCGATCCCGGTGTCGATCCCGGTGTTTTGGTGTTGATCCCAGTGTTGATCCCGCTGTGGATCCCGGTGTTTCAGTGCTGATCCCAGTGTTTTGGTGTTGATCCCGGTGTTTTTCCTGGCACAGGCGCACGGTGCAGGACCGTCAGACGGGGGCGGAGGTGCCGCTGTCAGTGCCGGTGTTGATCCCGGTGTTGATCCCGGTGTTGATCCCGGTGTTTTGGTGTTCCTGGCACAGGCGCACGGTGCAGGACCGTCAGACGGGGGCGGAGGTGCCGCTGTCAGTCCCGGTGTTGATCCCGGTGTTGATCCCGGTGTTGATCCCGGTGTTGATCCCGGTGTTTCGCTGTTATCCCGGTGTTGATCCCGGTGTGGATCCCGGTGTTTCAGTGTTGATCCCGGTGTTGATCCCGGTGTTTTTCCTGGCACAGGCGCACGGTGCAGGACCGTCAGACGGGGGCGGAGGTGGCGCTGTCGATCCCAGTGTGGATCCCGGTGCTGATCCCGGTGTTATCCCGGTGTTGATCCCGGTGTTTTTCCTGGCACAGGCGCACGGTGCAGGACCGTCAGATGGGGGAGGAGGTGGCGCTGTCGATCCCAGTGTGGATCCCGGTGCTGATCCCGGTGTTATCCCGGTGTTGATCCCGGTGTTTTTCCTGGCACAGGCGCACGGTGCAGGACCGTCAGACAGGGGCGGAGGTGCCGCTGTCAGTGCCAGTGCTGATCCCGGTGTTTCAGTGTTGATCCCGGTGTCGATCCCGGTGTTGATCCCGGTGTTTCGGTGTGGATCCCGGTGTCCTGGTTTGGATCCCGGTGTTGATCCCGGTGTTTTTCCTGGCACAGGCGCACGGTGCAGGACCGTCAGACGGGGGCGGAGGTGCCGCTGTCAGTCCCGGTGTTGATCCCGGTGTTGATCCCGGTGTTTCGGTGTTGATCCCGGTGTTGATCCCGGTGTTGTTCCTGGCGCAGGCGCACGGTGCAGGACCGTCAGACGGGGGCGGAGGTGCCGCTGTCGGAGGAGCAGCTGGAGCTGGTGCGGCGCCTGCAGCGGGGGCAGTTCGGGGACGTCACCTTCGACCCCTACGAGGTGAGAGCCGGGGAGATCCCAACGGGAATGGGGTGGGATTCCCAACGGGAATGGGGCGGGATTCCCAACGGGAATGGGGAATTCCCAACGGGAATGGGGCGGGATTCCCAACGGGAATGGGGCGGGATTCCCACAGGGAATGGGGCGGGATTCCCACAGGGAATGGGGCGGGATTCCCACAGGGAATGGGGCGGGATTCCCAACGGGAATGGGGCAGGATTCCCAACGGGAATGGGGAATTCCCAACGGGAATGGGGCGGGATTCCCAACGGGAATGGGGCGGGATTCCCACAGGGAATGGGGCGGGATTCCCACAGGGAATGGGGTGGGATTCCTAAAGGGAATGCCAAGGGGAGACCCTGGGATGGAATTCCCGAAGGAAATGGGATGGAATTCCCAACGGGAATGCCCCAGGGGAGGCCCCGGGAGGGAATTCCCAAAGGGAATGGGGAGGGGAGGTCCTGGAGGTAGAATTCCCAAGGGAATGCTGAAAAGGGAGGGCTCAGGGATGGAATTCCCAAGGGAATGGGGCAGAATTCCCAAAGGAATTCCCAAGGGGAATCCCAGGGATGGAATTCCCACCAGGAATCCCTGAGAGGAGACCCCAGGGGCAGAATTCCCAAGGGGAGTCCCCAGGGATGGAATTCCCACCGGGAATGGGGCAGAATTCCCACCGGGAATCCCTCAGGGGAGCCCCCAGGGACAGAATTCCCACTGGGAATGGGGCAGAATTCCCGCCGGGAATGCCCAAGGGGAGCCCCCAGGGACAGAATTCCCAAGGGAATGGGGCAGAATTCCCACTGGGAATCCCCAAGGGGAGCCCCCAGGGACAGAATTCCCAAGGGAATCCCCAAGGGGAGCCCCCAGGGACAGAATTCCCAAGGGAATCCCCCAGGAGAGCCCCCAGGACCAGAATTCCCAAGGGAATCCCCCAGGGGAGCCCCCAGGGCCAGAATTCCCACCAGGAATCCCTGAGGGGAGACCCCAGGGACAGAATTCCCAAGGGAATGGGGCAGAATTCCCACCGGGAATCCCACTGGGAATCCCCCAGGGACAGAATTCCCGGCGGGAGCGGGGGCTGGGGGGGCTGAGCGTTCCCGGTTTTCCAGCCGGCCGTGGATTTCTTCAGCCACGAGGTGCGGATCCACCCGGTGACCAACCGGCCGGCCGACAAACGCAGCTTCATCCCCTCCCTGGTGGAGAAGGAGAAGGTGGGAGAGGCCGGAATTCCGGCAGCCGGGAGGAGATCCGGGCGGGGAACGCTGGGGAGGGTGGGAAGATCCTGGTGGGATTGAGGAGATTGGGAAGGTCCTGGTGGGATGGAGGTGGAAAAGCTGGAGAGGATGGGAAGGTCCCAATGGATTGAGAGGATTGAGAACATCCTGGTGGGATGAGGAACTTGGAAAGATCTCGGTGGGATGGAGAGGGTGGAAAAGCTTGGGTGGGATGAGAAGGTTGGAAAGATCCTGGTGGGATTTGAAGGTTGGAAAGGTCCTGGTGGGATGAGGAGATTGGAAAGATCTTGGTGGGACAGAGAGGCTGGAAAAGCTCTGGTGGGATGAGAAGGTTGGAGAGATCCTGGTGGGATTTGGAGGATGGAAAGATCCTGGTGGGATGGAGATGGAAAAGCTGGAGAGGATGGGAAGATTCCAGTGGGATGAGAAGATTGGAAAGGTCTGGGTGGGATGAGGAACTTGGAAAGATCCCAGCGGGATGGAGAGAGTGGAAAGATCCTGGTGGGATGGAGAGGGTGGGTAGATCCAGGTGGGATTGAAAAGGTTGGAGAGATCCTGGTGGGATTTGAAGGATGGAAAGATCCCAGTGGGATGGAGGTGGAAAAGCTGGAGAGGATGGGAAGATCCCAATGGGATGAGAAGATTGGAAACATCCTGGTGGGATGAGGAACTTGGAAAGATCTCGGTGGGATGGAGAGGGTGGAAAGATCCTGGTGGGATTGAAAAGGTTGGAAAGATCCCGGTGGGATGGAGGTGGAAAAGCTGAGAAGGTTGGAAAGATCCTGGTGGGATGAGGAGATTTGGAAGATCCCGATGGGATGGAGGTGGAAAAGCTGAGAGGACAGAAAGATCCTGGTGGGATTGAGAAGGTTGGAAAGATCCCGGTGGGATGAGGGGGGAAAGCTGAGGAGGTTGGAAAGATTTTGGTGGGATGAGGAGATCGGGAAGATCTCAGTGGGATGGAGGTGGAACAGCTGGAGCGGATGGGAAGGTCCCAATGGATTGAGAAGATTGAGAACATCCTGGTGGGATGAGGAACTTGGAAAGATCTCGGTGGGATGGAGAGGCTGGGAAAGCTCTGGTGGGATGAGAAGGTTGGAAAGATCCTGGTGGGATGAGGGTGGAAAGCTGAGGAGGTTGGAAAGATCCTGGTGGGATGAGGAGATTGGGAAGGTCCTGGTGGGATGGAGGTGGAACAGCTGGAGAGGATGGGAAGGTCCCAATGGATTGAGAAGATTGAGAACATCCTGGTGGGATGAGGAACTTGGAAAGATCTCGGTGGGATGGAGAGGGTGGAAAAGCTCTGGTGGGATGGGGAGATCCCGATGGGATGTGAAGGTTGGAAAGATCCTGGTGGGATTGAGGAGATTGGGAAGGTCCAAGTGGGATGGAGAGGGTGGAGAGATCCTGGTGAGGTTGAAAAGGTTGGAAAGATCCCGGTGGGATGAGGGTGGAAAGCTGAGAAGGTTGGAAAGATCCTGGTGGGATGAGGAGATTGGAAAGATCTTGGTGGGACGGAGAGGCTGGAAAAGCTCTGGTGGGATGAGAAGGTTGGAAAGATCCTGGTGGGATGAGGAGATTGGGAAGATCCCGATGGGATGGAGGTGGAAAAGCTGAGAGGACAGAAAGATCCTGGTGGGATTGAAAAAGTTGGAAAGATCCCAATGGGATGAGGGTGGAAAGCTGAGGAGGTTGGAAAGATCCTGGTGGGATGAGGAGATTGGGAAGGTCCCGGTGGGATGGAGGTGGAAGAGCTGGAGAGGATGGGAAGATCCCAATGGATTGAGAAGACCAGAGAGATCCCGATGGGATGAGGAACTTGGAAAGATCTCGGTGGGATGGAGAGGGTGGAAAGATCCAGGTGGGATGGAGAGGGTGGAGAGATCCTGGTGGGATTGAAAAGGTTGGAGAGATCCTGGTGGGATTTGAAGGTTGGAAAGCTTCTGGTGGGATGAGGAACTTGGAAAGATCCAGGTGGGATGGAGGTGGAAAGCTGAGGAGGTTGGAAAGATCCTGGTGGGATGAGGAGATTGGGAAGGTCCTGGTGGGATGGAGGTGGAACAGCTGGAGAGGATGGGAAGATCCCAATGGATTGAGAAGATTGGAAACATCCTGGTGGGATGAGGAACTTGGAAAGATCCAGGTGGGATGGAGAGGGTGGAGAGATCCTGGTGGAATTGAAAAGGTTGGAAAGATCCCAATGGGATGAGGGTGGAAAGCTGAGGAGGTTGGAAAGATCCTGGTAGGATGAGGAGATTGGAAAGATCTTGGTGGGACGGAGAGGCTGGAAAAGCTCTGGTGGGATGAGAAGGTTGGAGAGATCCTGGTGGGATGAGGAGATTTGGAAGATCCTGATGGGATGGAGGTGGAAAAGCTGGGAGGACAGAAAGATCCTGGTGGGATTGAGAAGATTGGAAAGATCCCGGTGGGATGAGGGTAGAAAGCTGAGGAGGTTGGAAAGATCCTGGTGGGATGAGGAGATTGGGAAGATCTCAGTGGGATGGAGGTGGAAAAGCTGGAGAGGATGGGAAGGTCCCAATGGATTGAGAAGGTTGGAAACATCCTGGTGGGATGAGGAACTTGGAAAGATCCAGGTGGGATGGAGAGAGTGGAAAGATCCTGGTGGGATGGAGAGGGTGGGTAGATCCTGGTGGGATTGAAAAGGTTGGAAAGATCCCGGTGGGATGAGGGTGGAAAGCTGAGAAGGTTGGAAAGATTTTGGTGGGATGAGGAGATTGGGAAGGTCCTGGTGGGATGGAGGTGGAAAAGCTGGAGAGGATGGGAAGGTCCCAATGGATTGAGGAGATTGAGAACATCCTGGTGGGATGAGGAGCTTGGAAAGATCTCGGTGGGATGGAGAGGGTGGAAAGATCCAGGTGGGATGGAGGTGGAAAAGCTGGAGAGGATGGGAAGATCCCAATGGATTGGAAAGGTCCTGGTGGGAGGAGGAACTTGAAAAGTTCCTGGTGGGATGGAGAGGATGGAAAAGCTCTGGTGGGATGGAGAGGGGGGAGAGATCCTGGTGGGATGAGGAGATTGGAAGGTCCTGGTGGGATGGAGAGGGTGGAAAAGCTGGAGAGGATGGGAAGGTCCCAATGGATTGAGAAGATTGGGAAGATCCTGGTGGGATGAGGAACTTGGAAAGATCCCGGTGGGATGGAGAGGGTGGAAAGATCCAGGTGGGATTGAGAAGGTTGGAAAGATCCAGGTGGGATGGAGAGGGTGGGTAGATCCTGGTGGGATTGAAAAGGCTGGAAAGATCCTGGTGGGATGGAGGTGGAAAAGCTGAGAAGGTTGGAAAGATCCTGGTGGGATGAGGAGATTGGAAAGATCTCGGTGGGGTGGAGAGGATGGAAGGATCCAGGTGGGATTGAGAAGGTTGGAAAGATCCCAGTGGGATGAGGGTGGAAAGCTGAGGAGGTTGGAAAGATCCTGGTGGGATTGAGGAGATTGGGAAGGTCCAAGTGGGATGGAGAGGGTGGAGAGATCCTGGTGGGGTTGAAAAGGTTGGAAAGATCCCGGTGGGATGAGGGTGGAAAGCTGAGAAGGTTGGAAAGATCCTGGTGGGATGAGGAGATTGGAAAGATCTTGGTGGGACGGAGAGGCTGGAAAAGCTCTGGTGGGATGGAGAGGATGGAGAGATCCTGGTGGGATGAGGAGATTGGGAAGATCCAGGTGGGATGGAGAGGATGGAAAAGCTGAAGAGGGTGGAACAATCCCAGTGGGATGAGGAGATTGAGAAGGTCCCAGTGGGATGAGGAGGATGGAAAAGATGAGGAGGTGGAGAAGCTGAGGAGGTGGAGAAGCTGAGGAGATGGAGAAGCTGAGGTGGTGGAGAAGCTGAGGATGGAGAAGCTAAGGATGGAGAAGCTGAGGAGGATGGAAAGATCCTGGTGGGATGGAGGTGGAGAAGCTGAGGATGGAGAAGCTGAGGAGGATGGAGAAGCTGAGGAGGTGGAGAAGCTGAGGAGGTGGAGAAGCTGAGGATGGGGAAGCTGAGGATGGAGAAGCTGAGGAGGGTGGAGAAGCTGAGGATGGAGAAGCTGAGGAGGTGGAGAAGCTGAGGAGGTGGAGAAGCTGAGGAGGTGGAGAAGCTGAGGATGGAGAAGCTGAGGATGGGGAAGCTGAGGAGGTGGAGAAGCTGAGGAGGTGGAGAAGCTGAGGAGATGGAGAGGCTGAGGAGGATGGAGAAGCTGAGGATGGAGAAGCTGAGGAGGTGGAGAAGCTGAGGAGGGTGGAGAAGCTGAGGATGGAGAAGCTGAGGATGGAGAAGCTGAGGAGGTGGAGAAGCTGAGGAGGTGGAGAACCTGAGGAGATGGAGAAGATGAGGATGGAGAAGCTGAGGAGGATGGAGAAGCTGAGGATGGAGAAGCTGAGGAGGTGGAGAAGCTGAGGAGGAGGAGAAGCTGAGGAGGAGGAGAAGCTGAGGAGCATGGAAGGATCCTGGTGGGATGAGGATGGAAAAGCTGAGGAGCATGGAAGGATCCTGGTGGGATGAGGATGGAAAAGCTGAGGAGCATGGAAGGATCCTGGTGGGATGAGGATGGAAAAGCTGAGGAGGATGGAAAGATCCTGGTGGGATGGGATGGAGGTGGAGAAGCTGAGGAGGCCGGCCAACCTCTTCCCCCTGCCCAAATCCCGGGAATTTCCCCGCAGGTCTCCAAGCTGGTCCACGCCATCAAGATGGGCTGGATCCAACCCCGGAAGCCCAAGGAGAACGTTCCGGAATTTTACGACCTCTGGGCACGGGAGGATCCCAACTCCATCCTGGGCCGGCACAAGATGCACGTCCCCGCTCCCAAAATCCCGCTGCCCGGCCACGCCGAGTCCTACAACCCGCCCCCGGAATTCCTGCTCAGCCCCGAGGAGGTGGGAACGCCGGGAACGCCGGGAATGCCGGGAATGCCGGGAACGCCGCGGGGAGGCTCCGGAGGGAGGCTGGAAATGTTTTCCAGGGAATTCGGGGCGGTTGCAGCCCCGGGATTGCTCAGGGAGGAGTTTGGGAGCATCCCGGGATCCCATCCCGTTCCCGTTTTTCCCATTCCCGTTCCTGGATCTCATTCCCAATTTCCCGTTCCCAATTCCCCGTTCTCAATTTCCCATTCACAATTCCCCATTCCCAATTCCCCATTCTCAATTTCCCATCCCTGTCCCCATCCCCATTCCCAATCCCATTCCTATTCCCATTTTTCCCATTATCCCATCCCCATTCCCATTTTTCCCATCCCCATTATCCCATTATTCCCATTTATCCCATTCCCAATTCCCCGTTCCCAATTCCCCGTTCCCAATTTCCCATTCTCAATTCCCCATTCCCAATTCCCCATTATCAATTTCCCATTCCCAATTTCCCGTTCCCATTTTTCCCGTCCCCATTCCCGATTTCCCATCCCCATCCCCATTCCCATCCCCATTCCCATTCCCAATCCCATTTCATTCCCATTTTTCCCATTTATCCCATCCCCATTCCCATTTTTCCCATTCTCATTATCCCATTATTCCCATTTATCCCATTCCCAATTTCCCATTTCCAATCCCGTCCCCATTATCCCATCCCCATTCCCATTTTTCCCATTCCCATCCATTATCCCATTCCCGGATCCCATTCCCAATCTCATCCCCATCCCCATTCCCAATTTCCCATTCCCATCCATCCCCGTTTTTCTCATCCCCATTTTTCCCACTATCCCATCCCCAATTTCCCATTCCCAATTCCCCATTCCCAATTCCCCATTCCCAATTCCCCATTCCCAATTCCCCATTCCCAATTTCCCGTTCCCATTTTTCCCATCCCCATTCCCAATTTCCCATCCCTGTCCCCATCCCCATTCCCAATCCCATTTCATTCCCATTCCCATTATCCCATCCCCATTCCCATTTTTCCCATTATCCCATCCCCATTCCCATTCCCATTATCCCATTCCTATTCCCATTTTTCCCATTATCCCATCCCCATTCCCATTTTTCCCATTCTCATTATCCCATTATTCCCATTTTTCCCATCCCCATTCCCAATTTCCCATTTCCAATCCCGTCCCCATTCTCCCATCCCCGTTCCCATTTTTCCCATCCCCATTATCCCATTCCCATTTTTCCCATTCCCATTCCCGGATCCCATTCCCAATCTCATCCCCATTCCCAATTTCCCATTCCCGTTTTTCCCATCTCCATTCCCATTATCCCATCCCCATTCTCCCATTCCCATTTTTCTCATTCTCATTATTCCCTTATTCCCATTTTTTTCCCTTCCCATTTGATTTTTCCCATTCCCACTGTCCCATCCCCAATTTCCCATCCCCATTTATCCCATTCCCATTACCCCATTATCCCATTTTTCCTGTTTTTCCCATTTTCCCCATTTTTCCCATTTCCCCCATTTTCCCCATTTTTCCCCATTTTCCCTCCGTTTTTCCCATTATCCCATTACCCCATTTTCCCCATTATCCCATTTTTCCCATTTTTCCTGTTTTTCCCATTTTTCCCATTTTCCCCATTTCCCCCCCCCATTTTTCCCCATTTTCCCCCATTTTTCCCATTATCCCATTACCCCATTATCCCATTATTCCCATCCCCATTTTTCCCCATTTTCCCCGTTTTTCCCATTTTTTCCCATTTTTCCCATTACCCCATTTTTCCCCATTTTTCCACTTTTTCCCCATTTTCCCTCCATTTTTCCCATTACCCCATTATCCCATTTTTCCCATTTTTCCCATTTTCCCCATTTTTCCCATTATCCCATTTTTCCCATTTTTCCCATTTTCCCCATTTACCCCATTTTCCCCATTATCCCATTTTTCCTGTTTTTCCCATTTTTCTCATTTTCCCCATTTTCCCCCATTATCCCATTTTCCCCATTTTCCCCATTTTCCCCATTTATCCCATTTTCCCCATTATCCCATTTTTCCCTTTATCCCATTTATCCCATTATCCCATTTTCCCCATTATCCCATTATCCCATTTTCCCCATTTTCCCCATTTATCCCATTTTTCCCATTATCCCATTTTTCCCCCGTCATTCCCCCCGTTGTTATTCCCGGCAGGAGCTGTCCTGGCAGCAGCAGGATCCGGCCGAGCGGCGCCCGGCGTTCCTGCCGCGGAAATTCCGGAGCCTGCGCGCCGTTCCCGCCTACCCGCGCTTCATCCAGGAGCGCTTCGAGCGCTGCCTCGACCTCTACCTCTGCCCCCGGCAGCGCCGCATGAGGGTACGGAGCCCAAATCCCAGGAAAAAACGGGAATTCTGGGGTGGGATAACGGGGGTGGCCCCAAATCCCGGGAAAAAAACGGGAATTCTGGGGTGGGATAATGGGGGTAGCCCCAAATTCCGGGAAAAACTGGGAATTCTGGGGGTGGGATAACGGGGGGGGCTCTGCCTCTGCCCCCGCCAGCGCAGGATGAGGGTGGGGATCCCAAATTCCGGGGAAAAAACGGGAATTCTGGGGGTGGGATAACGGGGGGGGCCTCTGCCTCTGCCCCTGGAGCCCAAATTCCAGGGAAAAACTGGGAATTCTGGGGGTGGGATAATGGGGGGGGGCCTCTACCTCTGCCCCCGCCAGCGCAGGATGAGGGTGGGGATCCCAAATTCCCGGGAAAAAACGGGAATTCTGGGGGTGGGATAACGGGGGGGCCTCTACCTCTGCCCCCGCCAGCGCAGGATGAGGGTACGGAGCCAAATTCCGGGAAAAAACGGGAATTCTGGGGGTGGGATAACTGAGGTGGCCCCAAATCCCGGGGAAAAAATGGGAATTCTGGGGGTGGGATAACGGGGTGGCCTCTGCCTCTGCCCCTGGATCCCAAATCCCGGGGAAAAAATGGGAATTCTGGGGTGGGATAACTGAGGTGGCCCCAAATCCCAGGGAAAAAATGGGAATTCTGGGGGTGGGATAACGGGGGTGGCCTCTGCCTCTGCCCCCGGAGCCCAAATCCCGGGGAAAAAACGGGAATTCTGGGGGTGGGATAATGGTGGGGGGGCCTCTGCCCCCGCCAGCGCAGGATGAGGGTACGGAGCCAAATTCCCGGGAAAAAACGGGAATTCTGGGGTGGGATAACGGGGGTGGCCCCAAATCCCGGGGAAAAACTGGGAATTCTGGGGGTGGGATAACTGGGGGGGGGCCTCTGCCTCTGCCCCTGACAGCGCAGGATGAGGGTACGGAGCCAAATTCCTGGGAAAAAATGGGAATTCTGGGGGTGGGATAACGGGGGGGGGACCTCTGCCTCTGACCCTGGAGCCCAAATTCCAGGGAAAAACTGGGAATTCTGGGGGTGGGATAATGGTGGGGGGGCCTCTGCCTCTGCCCCAGACAGTGCGGGATGAGGGTGGGGATCCCAAATTCCCGGGAAAAAACGGGAATTCTGGGGTGGGATAACAGGGGGGGCCTCTACCTCTGCCCCTGGCAGCGCCGGATGAGGGTACAGATCCCAAATCCCGGGAAAAAACGGGAATTCTGGGGGTGGGATAGCGGGGGTGGCCCCAAATCCCGGGGAAAAAACGGGAATTCTGGGGTGGGATAATGGGGGTAGCCCCAAATTCCGGGAAAAAACGGGAATTCTGGGGGTGGGATAACAGGGGTGGCCCCAAATTCCGGGGAAAAACTGGGAATTCTGGGGGTGGGATAACTGGGGGGGCCTCTGCCTCTGCCCCTGGAGCCCCAATTCCCAGGAAAAATTGGGAATTCTGGGGGTGGGATAACGGGGGGGGGGCCTCTGCCCCTGGAGCCCAAATTCCAGGGAAAAAACGGGAATTCTGGGGGTGGGATAACTGGGGGGGCCTCTGCCTCTGCCCCCGGAGCCCAAATTCCTGGGAAAAACTGGGAATTCTGGGGTGGGATAGCGGGGGGGGCCTCTACCTCTGTCCCTGGAGCCCAAATTCCCGGGAAAAACTGGGAATTCTGGGGGTGGGATAAGGGGAGTGGTCCCAATTCCCAGGGAAAAAATGGGAATTCTGGGGTGGGATAGCAGTGGGGGGGGCCTCTGCCTCTGCCCCTGGAGCCCAAATTCCCGGGAAAAACTGGGAATTCTGGGGGTGGGATAAGGGGAGTGGCCCCAATTCCCAGGGAAAAAATGGGAATTCTGGGGTGGGATAATGGTGGGGGGGCCTCTGCCTCTGCCCCTGGAGCCCAAATTCCAGGGAAAAAATGGGAATTCTGGGGGTGGGATAATGGTGGGGGGGCCTCTACCTCTGCCCCCGGCAGCGCAGGATGAGGGTACGGAGCCAAATTCCCGGGGAAAAATGGGAATTCTGGGGTGGGATAATGGGGGGGGGCCTCTGCCTCTGCCCCCGGAGCCCAAATTCCCGGGAAAAACTGGGAATTCTGGGGGTGGGAGAGTGGGATAATGGGGTGATGGGATAATGGGGTAACAGGGATGGGATAATGGGATAATGGGAATGGGGTAATGGGATAATGGGGATGAGAAAAATGGGGATGGGAAATTGGGAATGGGATAATGGGATAAATGGGGATGGGAAAAATGGGAATGGGAATGGGAAAATGGGAATAATGGGGGAATGGGGGAATGGGATAATGGGATAATGGGGATGAGAAAAAAGGGAATGGGAAGTTGGGAATGGGATCCAGGAATGGGATAGTGGGGATGGGATTGGAAACGGGAAATTGGGAATGGGGATGGGATAAATGGGGATGGGAATGGGAAAATGGGAATAATGGGGGAATGGGGGAATGGGATAATGGGAATGGGGTAATGGGATAATGGGGATGAGAAAAATGGGGATGGGAATGGGATAATGGGGAGTGGGATCCGGGAATGGGATAATGGGGATGGGATTGGAAACGGGAAATTGGGAATGGGAATAATGGGATAATGGGGGAATGGGATAATGGGGAATGGGATAATGGGATAATGGGAATGGGGTAATGGGATAAATGGGGATGGGAAAATGGGAATAATGGGGGAATGGGGGAATGGGATAATGGGAATGGGGTAATGGGATAATGGGGATGAGAAAAATGGGGATGGGAAATTGGGAATGGGATCCAGGAATGGGATAGTGGGGATGGGATTGGAAACGGGAAATTGGGAATGGGAATAATGGGATAAATGGGGATGGGATAAATGGGGATGGGAATGGGAAAATGGTAATAAATGGGGGAATGGGGTAATGGGATAATGGGGATGAGAAAAAAGGGGATGGGAAATTGGGAATGGGATCCGGGAATGGGATAATGGGGATGGGATTGGAAACGGGAAATTGGGAATGGGGATGGGATAAATGGGGATAGGAATGGGAAACTGGGAATAATGGGAATAATGGGGTGATGGGATAATGGGAATGGGGGAAATGGGATAATGGGGATGAGAAAAATGGGGATGGGAAATTGGGAATGGGATCCGGGAGTGGGATAATGGGGATGGGATTGGAAACGGGAAATTGGGAATGGGGATGGGATAAATGGGGATGGGAATGGGAAACTGGGAGTAATGGGAATAATGGGGGAATGGGGCAATGGGATAATGGGGTAATGGGATAATGGGAATGGGGTAATGGGATAATGGGGATGAGAAAAAAGGGGATGGGAATGGGATAATGGGGAGTGGGATCCGGGAATGGGATAATGGGGATGGGATTGGAAATGGGAAATTGGGAATGGGAATAATGGGAATGGGGTAATGGGATAAATGGGGATGGGAAAAATGGGAATGGGAATGGGAAAATGGGAATAATGGGGGAATGGGGATGGGGTAATGGGGATGGGAAAAATGGGAATGGGAATGGAAGATTGGGAATGGGAATGGGAATAATGGGGTAATGGGGATGGGAAACTGGGATAATGGGATAATGGGATAATGGAGATGGGATAATGGGAATGGGAATAGGAATGGGATAATGGGAATAGGGATGGGGTAATGGGGATGGGATTGGGATTGGGAATGGGATCCGGGAACGGGAATAGGAAAATAGGCATGGGAATGGGAAAAATGGAAATGGGGATGGGAAAATGGGATAATGAGAATGGGAACAGGATGAGAATGGGGATAGGATAATGGGAATGGGAATGGGAATGGGATAATGGGAATGGGAACAGGATGAGAATGGGGATAGGATAATGGGAATGGGAATGGGAATGGGAATAGGAAAATACGCATGGGAATGGGAAAAATGGAAATGGGGATGGGAAGAATGGGGATGGGAAAAATGAGAATGGGAATGGGAAAATGGGATAATGGGAATGGGAACAGGATGGGAATGGGGATGGGATAATGGGAATGGGATTGGGAATGGGAATGGGAATGGGAATGGGAGCAGTTTGGATTTGTGTCGTCCCCATCCCGCAGGTCAACGTGGATCCCGAGGATCTCATTCCCAAACTGCCCAAGCCGCGGGATCTGCAGCCCTTCCCGACCACCCAGGCAATGGTGAGGGATTTTCGGGAATATTCCCTTGGAATTCCGGGCTGGAATCCCCGATTCCCGTCCGGAATCCCCATCCCTGCGGATCTGGGATGGGTTGGCCTTGGCCGAGCTCCCTCCCCATCCCAAATTCCTCCTCCCTTCCCGAGGATCCCGGAGCGGCTCCCAGGGAGCTCCGGGGATTTGGGATTCTCCCTCATTCCCGGTTTTTTTTTTTTCCCAGGTTTACCGGGGCCACACCAGCCTGGTCCGGACCCTGAGCGTGTCCCCCAGCGGGCAGTGGTTGGCCTCAGGTACGGATCCGGCCCCGGACGGGGAATTCCGGGATCCATCCCCTGGATCCACGGCCCAGCTCCTCCCTGATCCTTGGGATCGGGGCTTTTCCCCGGGAAATCCCAACTGGGGGAGGAGCCCGGGATTGGCCTCTGGAAAACTCCGGAGCTTTTCCAGCTGCTCTGGGGTCCCATTCCCGGTCCCTTTCCTAATCCCAATTCCATTCCCATTCCCATTATCCCAATCCCATTATCCCATTATCCCATTATCCCATTATCTCATTCCCGTTACTCCAATCCCATTATCCCATTATCCCATTATCCCATTATCCCATTATCCCATTATCCCATTCCCGTTACTCCAATCCCATTATCCCATTATCCCATTCCCATTATCCCATTCCCATTATCTCATTCCCATTACTCCAATCCCATTATCCCATTATCCCATTCCCATTATCTCATTCCCATTACTCCAATCCCATTATCCCATTATCCCATTATCTCATTCCCATTACTCCAATCCCATTATCCCATTATCCCATTCCCATTATCTCATTCCCATTACTCCAATCCCATTATCCCATTCCCATTACTCCAATCCCATTATCCCATTATCCCATTATCCCATTATCCCATTCCCATTACCCCAATCCCATTATCCCATTATCCCATTATCCCATTATCTCATTCCCATTACTCCAATCCCATTATCCCATTATCCCATTCCCATTATCTCATTCCCATTACCCCAATCCCATTATCCCATTATCCCATTATCCCATTATCTCATTCCCATTACCCCAATCCCATTATCCCATTATCCCATTATCCCATTATCCCATTATCCCATTCCCATTACCCCAATCCCAACAACCCATTATCCCGTTATCCTATTATCCCATTACTCTAATCCCGTTCTCCCAATCCCATTCTCCCATTCTCCCTTTATCCCATTTTCCCTTCATCCCAATCCCATTACCCCAATATCCCATTATCTCTTTTCCATTACTCCAATCCCATTATCCCCATATCCCGGTATCTCAATCCCGTTGTTTCGTTATCCCATTACCCCACTGTTACCCCACTGTTACCCCATTGTAACCCCACTGTTATCCCACTGTTACCCCGTTACGCTGTTACCCCGTTATCCCACTGTCACTCCATTACCCTGTTACCCCGTTACCCCGTTGCCCCACTGTTACCCCGTTACCGTGTTACCCCATTACCCCGCTGTTCCCCCATTACCCCGCTGTTCCCCCATTACCCTGTTCCCCCATTACCCCATTACCCCACTGATCCCCCATTACCCCACTGATCCCCCATTACCCCACTGTTCCCCCATTACCCCATTACCCCGCTGTTACCCCATTACCCCATTACCCCACTGTTACCCCATTACCCCATTACCCCGCTGTTACCCCATTACCCCACTGTTACCCTACTGTTCCCCCGCTGTTCCCCCGCTGTTACTCCGCTGTTCCCCTGTGACCCCGTTACCCCACTATCCCGTTACACTGTTACCCCACTGTTCCCCTGTGACCCTGTTACCCCGTGACCCCATTGTTCTCTGTTACCCCACTGTTCCCCTGTGACCCTGTTACCCCGTGACCCCATTGTTCTCTGTTACCCCACTGTTCCCCTGTGACCCTGTTACCCCGTGACCCCATTGTTCTCTGTTACCCCACTGTTCCCCTGTGACCCCGTTACCCCACTGTTCTCCCATTACCCCATTACCCCGCTGTTCCCCCATTACCCCACTGTTACCCCACTGTTACCCCACTGTTCCCCCGCTGTTCCCCTGCTGTTCCCCGTTGTTCCCCCATTACCCCGCTGTTCCCCCATTACCCCGCTGTTACCCCATTACCCCACTGTTACCCCACTGTTCCCCCGCTGTTAACCCGCTGTTACTCCGCTGTTCCCCTGTGACCCTGTTACCCCACTGTTCTCCCATTACCCTGTTACCCCATTACCCCATTACCCCACTGTTCCCCCATTACCCCATTACCCCATTACCCCACTGTTCTCCCATTACCCCACTGTTCCCCTATTACCCTGCTGTTCTCCCATTACCCCATTACCCCATTACCCCATTACCCCACTGTTCCCCCATTACCCCATTACCCCATTACCCCATTACCCCATTACCCCACTGTTCCCCCATTACCCCACTGTTCCCCCATTACCCCATTACCCCACTGTTCCCCCATTACCCCATTACCCCATTACCCCACTGTTCTCCCATTACCCCACTGTTCCCCTATTACCCTGCTGTTCTCCCATTACCCCACTGTTACTCCACTGTTCCCCCGCTGTTACTCCGCTGTTCCCCTGTGACCCCGTTACCCCACTGTTCTCCCATTACCCTGTTACCCCACTGTTCCCCTGTGACCCCGTTACCCCGTGACCCCATTGTTCTCCGTTACCCCACTCTTCTCCCAGTACCCCGTTACCCTGTTACCCCACTGTTCCCCCGCTGTTGTCACGCTGTTACCCCACTGTACCCCATTGTCACCCCATTACCCCGCTGTTCCCCGGCTGTTCCCCTATTACCCCGCTGTTCCCCCACTGTTACCCCATTCCCCTGTTACCCCATTACCCCACTGTTTCCCCGCTGTTCCCTGGTGACCCGACTGTTACCCCACTATTACCCCACTATTACCCCGCTGTTCTCCCATTACCCCATGACCCTATTACCCCGCTGTGCCCCCGCCGTGTCCCCGCTGTGTCCCCGGTGACCCCGGTGCTGTGTCCCTGGTGACCCCGGTGCCGTGTCCCCGCTGTGTCCCCGGTGACCCCAGTGCTGTGTCCCTGGTGACCCCGGTGCCGTGTCCCCAGTGTCGTGTCCCCGTTGTGTCCCTGGTGACCCCAGTGCCGTGTCCCTGGTGCCGTGTCCCCGCTGTGTCCCCAGTGACCCAGCTGTGTCCCTGGTGACCCCAGTGCCGTGTCCCTGGTGCCGTGTCCCCGCTGTGTCCCCAGTGACCCAGCTGTGTCCCTGGTGACCCCAGTGCCGTGTCCCTGGTGCCGTGTCCCCGCTGTGTCCCCAGTGACCCAGCTGTGTCCCTGGTGACCCCAGTGCCGTGTCCCTGGTGCCGTGTCCCCGCTGTGTCCCCAGTGACCCAGCTGTGTCCCTGGTGACCCCGGTGCCGTGTCCCTGGTGCCATGTCCCCGGTGACCCAGCTGTGTCCCCGCTGTGTCCCCAGTGACCTTGGTGCTGTGTCCCCACTGCTGTGTCCCCAGTGACCCGGCCATGTCCCCGGTGTGTCCCCAGTGTGTCCCCGCTGACCCCAGGGCCATGTCCCTGCTGTGTCCCTGGTGACCCCGGTGGCCCCGGTGACCCTGGTGCCGTGACCTCGGTGCCATGTCCCTGGTGTCCCCAGTGCTGTATCCCCAGTGACCCCGGTGTCCCCAGTGACCCCGGTGTCGTGACTCCCATGCCATGTCCCTGGTGTCCCCGGTGCTGTGTCCCCAGTGACCCTGGTGCCATGTCCCCACTGCCATGTCCCCGGTGACCGGGGTGTCCCCACTGTGTCCCCAGTGACCCTGGTGCCGTGTCCCCGGTGCCGTGTCCCTGGTGACCAGGGTGTCCCCACCCTGTCCCTGGTGACCCTGGTGCCGTGTCCCCGGTGCTGTGTCCCCAGTGTGTCCCTGGTGATCCCAGTGACCCTGGTGCCCTGTCCCTACTGCTGTGTCCCCGGTGACCAGGGTGTCCCCGTTGCCGTGTCCCCAGTGACCCTGGTGACCTTGGTGTCCCCGGTGCCAGCGGTGTCCCCGGTGCCAGCGGTGTCCCCGGTGCTGTGTCCCCGTTGCGGTGTCCCCAGTGACCCTGGTGTCCCCGGTGTCCCCGTTGTCCCCGGTGTCCCCGTTGTGGTGTCCCCGTTGACCCTGGTGTCCCCGGTGCCGTGTCCCCGGTGACCCTGGTGTCCCCGGTGTCCCCGGTGTCCCTGTTGCGGTGTCCCCAGTGACCCCGGTGACCCTGGTGTCCCTGCTGTCCCCGTTGCTGTGTCCCCGTTGCCGTGTCCCCGTTCTGTGTCCCCGTTGCCGTGTCCCCGGTGTCAGCGGTGTCCCCGGTGACCCTGGTGTCCCCGCTGTCCCCGTTGCGGTGTCCCCAGTGACCCTGGTGTCCCCGGTGTCCCCGCTGTCCCCGGTGTCCCCGCTGTCCCCGGTGTCCCCGTTGCGTTGTCCCCGGTGACCCTGGTGTCCCCATTGCCGTGTCCCCGGTGTCCCCGGTGTCCCCGGTGTCCCCGTTGCCGTGTCCCCAGTGACCCCGGTATCCCCGTTGTCCCCAGTGACCCTGGTGTCCCCAGTGTCCCCGTTGCCGTATCCCCAGTGATCCTGGTGTCCCCGGTGTCCCCATTGCTGTGTCCCCGGTGCGGTGTCCCCAGTGACCCCGGTGTCCCCATTGCCGTGTCCCCGGTGCGGTGTCCCCAGTGACCCCGGTGTCCCCATTGCCGTGTCCCCGGTGCGGTGTCCCCAGTGACCCCGGTGTCCCCGGTGCCGTGTCCCCGGTGCCGTGTCCCCAGTGACCCCGGTGTCCCCATTGCCGTGTCCCCGGTGCCGTGTCCCCAGTGACCCCGGTGTCCCCGTTGCCGTGTCCCCGTTGCGGTGTCCCTGGTGTCCCCGGTGCGGTGTCCCCGGTGCGGTGTCCCCGGTGCGGTGTCCCCGGTGTCCCCGGTGTCCCCGGTGTCCCCGTTGCCGTGTCCCCGGTGTCCCCGCTGTCCCCGTTGCGGTGTCCCTGCTGTCCCCGGTGTCCCCAGTGACCCCGCTGTCCCCGGTGTCCCCGTTGCGTTGTCCCCGGTGTCCCCGCTGTCCCCGGTGCCGTGTCCCCAGTGACCCTGGTGTCCCCGGTGTCCCCGGTGCCGTGTCCCCGGTGACCCCGGTGTCCCCGGTGTCCCCGGTGCCGTGTCCCCAGTGACCCTGGTGTCCCCGGTGTCCCCAGTGACCCCGTTGTCCCCGTTGTCCCCGCTGTCCCCGCTGTCCCCGCTGTCCCCGCTGTCCCTGTTGCGGTGTCCCCGTTGCCAGCGGTGTCCCCGGTGTCCCCGTTGCTGTGTCCCCGTTGCTGTGTCCCCGGTGTCCCCAGTGACCCCGGTGTCCCCAGTGTCCCCAGTGTCCCCAGTGACCCCGGTGTCCCTGGTGTCCCCAGTGACCCTGGTGTCCCCGGTGTCCCTGGTGTCCCCAGTGACCCTGGTGTCCCCAGTGTCCCCAGTGTCCCCAGTGACCCCGGTGTCCCTGGTGTCCCCAGTGACCCTGGTGTCCCCGGTGTCCCCAGTGACCGTGGTGTCCCCGGTGTCCCCAGTGACCCTGGTGTCCCTGGTGACCCTGGTGTCCCCGTTGCCGTGTCCCCGGTGTCCCCGGTGTCCCCAGTCCCAGCGCTGTCCCCGTTGTCCCCGCAGGCTCCGACGACGGCTCGCTGCGGCTCTGGGAGGTCAGCAGTGGCCGCTGCCTGCGCTCGCTGCCGCTGGGGGGCGCCGTGCGCTGCCTGGCCTGGAACCCCAACCCCGGCATCTGCCTGCTGGCCGTGGCCCTGTGAGTGACCAGAGTGACCAGAGTGACCATGAGTGACCACCAGTGACCAACAGGGGCCAACAGGGACCGCCCGCCCCTGGGGATCCCCCCAGATTCCAGGGGATTCCCCCAATCCCAGGGGATCCCTCCAATCCATCCCAGGGGATTCCCCCATCCCAGGGGATTCCCTCCATCCCAGGGGATTCCCCCCATCCCAGGGGATCCCCCCATCCCAGGGGATTCCCCCCATCCCAGGGGATTCCCCCCAATCCCAGGGGATCCCCCCAATCCCAGAGCATTCCCCAATCCCAGGGGATTCCCTCCATCCCAGAGGATTCCCCCCAATCCCAGGGGATCCCCCCAATCCATCCCAGGGGTTTTTGCTCCATCCCAGGGGTTCCCCCCATCCCAGGGGATTCCCTCCCTCCCAGGGGATCCCCCCATCCCAGAGAATTCTCCCTGATCCCAGAGGATCCTCCCAGATCCCAGTGAATCCCGCTGATCCAGCGTTTCCCGTTCCCTGGGGATGAGCAGGTGCTCCTGGGGGGGATTCCCTGATCCCAGAGGATCCCCCTCCCCCTGGATCCCAGACGATCCCGCTGATCCAGGGTTTCCCGTTCCCTAGGGACAGACAGCTGCTCCTGGGGAGGGTTCCCCGATCCCAGAGGATCCCATTGATCCCAGAGGATCCCCCTGATCTCTAGGGACGAGCAGCTGTTCCTGGGGAGGGTTCCCCGATCCCAGAGGATTCTCCCTGATCCCAAAGGATCCCCCCCGATCCTGCATTTCCTGATTCCAGAGGATTCTCTGATCCCAGATTTTCCCTGATCCCGGAGGATCCCCCCCCCGATCCCCCTGATCCCATATTTCCCGTATTTCCCCAGGGAGGAGCAGCTGCTCCTGGGGAGGGTTCCCTGATCCCAGAGGATTCTCTGATCCCAGATTCCCCCTGATCCCAGAGGTTTCCCCTGATGCCAGAGGATCCCTCCAATCCCAGAGGATCCCCCCGATCCCATCTTTCCCCAGGGAGGAGCAGCTGCTCCTGGGGAGGGTTCCCTGATCCCAGAGGATCCCCCCAGATCCCAGAGGATCCTGCTGATCCCAGAGGATCCCCCCCAATCCCAGAGGATCTCCCCCAATCCCAGAGGATCCCCAGATCCCAGAGGATCCCGCTGATCCCGCCTTTCCCGTCTTTCCCTCCCCAGGGAGGAGCAGCTGCTCCTGGGGGGGATTCCCAGATCCCAGAGGATCCCGCTGATCCCGCCTTTCCCGCCTTTCTCTCCCCAGGGAGGAGCAGGTGCTCCTGGGGAGGTTTCCCGGATCCCAGAGGATCCCGCTGATCCCACCTTTCCCGCCTTTCCCTCCCCAGGGAGGAGCAGGTGCTGCTGCTGAACCCGGGCCTGGGGGATCGGCTGCTGGTGGCGGCCACGGATCAGCTGCTGGATTCCTGGGAGGCTCCGGAGGAGGAGCGGATCCAGCCGGTCCAGTGGATCCCGGCCACCCCCGAGGAGCGCCAGAAGGGGATCCGGCTGCGGGTGGAGCACGGCAAGGTGGGATCGGCGTTCCCGGGATCTGGGTGGGATCGGCGTTCCCGGGATCCAGGTGGGATCGGAATTCCCGAGATCTGGGTGGGATCAGAGTTCCCGGGATCTGGGTGGGATCGGCATTCCCGGGATCCGGGTGGGATCAGCGTTCCTGGGATCTGGGTGGGATCGGCGTTCCTGGGATCTGGGTGGGATTGGCATTCCCAGGATCTGGGTGGGATCGGCATTCCCGGGATCTGGGTGGGATCGGCATTCCCGGGATCTGGGTGGGATCGGCGTTCCCGGGATCTGGGTGGGATCGGCATTCCCGGGATCCGGGTGGGATCGGCGTTCCCGGGATCTGGGTGGGATCAGAGTTCCCGGGATCTGGGTGGGATCAGAGTTCCCGGGATCCGGGTGGGATCAGCATTCCCGGGATCCAGGTGGGATCAGAGTTCCCAGGACCTGGGTGCCTCGAATTCCTACACCGAGGAAGCTCCGGGATGATCCAGAGGATCGGGATCTTGGAATCTCACCCAGATCCATTCCCCATCCCATTCCCACCCTGAGGAGCTCCGGGACGATCCAGAACATTGTGATTTTGGGATCTCTTGCAGATCCCATTCCTGATCCCATTCCTGATCCCATTTCCACCCTGAGAAGCTCTGGGATGATCCAGAGGGTCGGGATTTGGAGATCTCGCCCAGATCCCAATCCTGATCCCATTCCCCATCCCATTCCCACTCTGAGGAGCTCCGGGATGATCCAGAGGGTCGAGATCTCAGGATCTTACCCTGATCCCAATCACGTTCCCACCCCAGGGAGCTCTGGGAAGATCCAGAGGATCAAGATTTGGGGATCCCACCCAGATCCCATTCCTGATCCCATTCCTGATCCCATTCCCAATCCCATTCCTGATCCTGTTCTCATTCCCATCTCACCCCAAGGAGATCCGAGATGATCCAGTGCGTCAATATTTGGGAATCTCACCCAGATCCCATTCCCGCTCCCATTCCCGTTTTTAGCCGGTGCTGCAGGTGACCTGGCAGGCCAAGGGCAATCACTGGGCCTCGGTGGTGATCCATAGGAACAGGATTTGGGGATCCCATTCCCGATCCCATTCCCAATCCCATTCCCACCCTGAGGATCTCCGGGATGATCCAGAGAGTTGGGATCTCAGGATCTCACCTGTATCCCATTCTCGATCCCCATCCCATTCCCACCCCGAGGAGCTCCAGGACGATCCAGAACATCAGGATTTTGGGAACTCACGCAGATCCCATTCCTGATCCCATTCCCACCCCGAGGAGCTCCAGGATGATCCAGAGGGTTGGGATGTCAGGATCCCACCCGGATCCCATTCCCAATCCCTGTTCCCATTCCAGCCGGTGCTGCAGGTGACCTGGCAGGCCAAGGGTGATCACTGGACGTTGGTGGTGATCCAGAGGATTGGGATCTCATCTGGATCCCATTCCCGATCCCATTCCCAATCTGAGGATCTCCGGGATGATCCAGAGGGTCGGGATCTCAGGATCCCACCCGGATCCCAATCCCATTCCCACCCTGGGGAGCTCTGGGGTGATCCAGAGGATCAGGATTTGGGGATCCCACCCAGATCCCATTCCTGATCCCATTCCCGCTCCCATTCCCGTTTTTAGCCGGTGCTGCAGGTGACCTGGCACGCCAAGGGCGATCACTGGGCCTCGGTGATGATCCATAGGATCAGGATCCCATTCCTGATCCCATTCCCGCTCCCATTCCCAATCCCATTCCCAATCCCATTCCAGCCGGTGCTGCAGGTGACCTGGCACGCCAAGGGCGATTACTGGGCCTCGGTGATGATCCATAGGATCAAGATCCCATTTCCAATCCCATTCCCACTCTGAGGAGCTCGGTGATGATCCATAGGATCGGGATCTCAGGATCCCACCCAGATCCCATTCCTGATCCCATTCCCAATCCCCATTCCCGTTCCAGCTGGTGCTGCAGGTGACCTGGCACGCCAAGGGCGATCACTGGGCCTCGGTGATGATCCATAGGATCGGGATTTAGGGATCCCATTCCCGATCCCATTCCCACTCTGAGGAGCTCGGTGATGATCCATAGGATCGGAATCCCATTCCCAATCCCATTCCCCATCCCATTCCCATTCCCATTCCCACTCTGAGGAGCTCGGTGATGATCCATAGGATCAGGATCCCATTCCTGATCCCATTCCCGATCCCCGTTCCCTTTCCAGCCGGTGCTGCAGGTGACCTGGCACGCCAAGGGCGATCACTGGGCCTCGGTGATGATCCATAGGATCAGGATCCCATTCCCGATCCCATTCCCAATCCCATTCCCACTCTGAGGAGCTCAGTGGTGATCCATACGATCAGGATCCCATTCCCGATCCCATTCCCGATCCTGTTCCCATTCCAGCCGGTGCTGCAGGTGACCTGGCACGCCAAGGGCGATTACTGGGCCTCATTGATGATCCATAGGATCGGGATTTGGGGATCTCACCCAGATCCCACCCAGATCCCATTCCCAATCCCATTCCTGATCCCATTCCCACTCTGAGGAGCTCGGTGATGATCCATAGGATCAGGATCCCATTCCCGATCCCATTCCCGATCCCATTCCCGATCCCATTCCCGTTCCAGCCGGTGCTGCAGGTGACCTGGCACGCCAAGGGGCGATTACTGGGCCTCGGTGGTGATCCATAGGATCAGGATTTGGGGATCTCACCCAGATCCCATTCCTGATCCTGATCCCATTCCCAATCCCAATCCCTGTTCCCATTCCAGCCGGTGCTGCAGGTGACCTGGCACGCCAAGGGCGATCACTGGGCCTCGGTGATGATCCATAGGATCGGGATCTCAGGATCCCATTCCCAATCCCATTCCCGCTCCCATTCCCACTCTGAGGAGCTCGGGGATGATCCATAGGATCAGGATCCCGTTCCTGATCCCATTCCCAATCCCTGTTCCCATTCCAGCCGGTGCTGCAGGTGACCTGGCATGCCAAGGGCGATCACTGGGCCTCGGTGATGATCCATAGGATCAGGACTTGGGGATCCCATTCCCAATCCCATTCCCGATCTCATTCCCGATCCCATTCCCGTTTTCAGCCGGTGCTGCAGGTGACCTGGCACGCCAAGGGCGATTACTGGGCCTCGGTGATGATCCATAGGATCGGGATCTCAGGATCCCACCCGGATCCCATTCCTGATCCCATTCCCGATCCCATTCCCGTTTCCAGCTGGTGCTGCAGGTGACCTGGCACGCCAACGGCGATTACTGGGCCTCGGTGATGATCCATAGGATCAGGATCCCATTCCCGATCCCATTCCCGCTCCCATTCCCAATCCCATTCCCGTTCCCATTCCCACTCTGAGGAGCTCGGTGATGATCCATAGGATCAGGATCCCATTCCCAATCCCATTCCCGCTCCCATTCCCGTTCCAGCCGGTGCTGCAGGTGACCTGGCACGCCAAGGGCGATTACTGGGCCTCGGTGATGATCCATAGGATTGGGATCTCAGGATCCGACCCGGATCCCATTCCCGATCCCATTCCCAATCCCATTCCCGATCCCTGTTCCCGTTCCAGCCGGTGCTGCAGGTGACCTGGCAGGCCAAGGGCGATCACTGGGCCTTGGTGATGATCCATAGGATCGGGATCTCAGGATCCCACCCGGATCCCATTCCCGATCCCATTCCCGATCCCATTCCCACTCTGAGGAGCTCGAGAAATGGGGATGATCCCCATTCCCACTCTGAGGATCAAGATCTCAGGATCTTACCCAGATCCCAATCACATTTCCACCCCAGGGAGCTCTGGGATGATCCAGAGGATCAGGATTTGGGGATCCCACCCAGATCCCATTCCCGATCCCATTCCCAATCCCAATCCGTGTTCCCATTCCAGCCGGTGCTGCAGGTGACCTGGCACGCCAAGGGCGATTACTGGGCCTCGGTGATGATCCATAGGATCGGGATTTGGGGATCCCATTCCCAATCCCATTCCCGCTCCCATTCCCGTTTTTAGCCGGTGCTGCAGGTGACCTGGCACGCCGAGGGCGATCACTGGGCCTCGGTGATGATCCATAGGATCAGGATCCCATTTCCAATCCCATTCCCACTCTGAGAAGCTCGGTGATGATCCATAGGATCGGGATCTCAGGATCCCACCCAGATCCCATTCCCAATCCCATTCCCACTCCCATTCCCGTTCCAGCCGGTGCTGCAGGTGACCTGGCACGCCAAGGGTGATCACTGGGCCTCGGTGATGATCCATAGGATCGGGATCTCAGGATCTTACCCAGATCCCAATCACATTTCCACCCCAGGGAGCTCTGGGATGATCCAGAGGATCAGGATCTCAGGATCCCACCCGGATCCCATTCCTCATCCCATTCCCAATCCCAATCCCTGTTCCCATTCCCGTTCCAGCCGGTGCTGCAGGTGACCTGGCACGCCAAGGGCGATTACTGGGCCTCGGTGATGATCCATAGGATCAGGATCCCATTCCCAATCCCATTCCTGATCCCATTCCCGTTTTTAGCCGGTGCTGCAGGTGACCTGGCACGCCAAGGGCGATTACTGGGCCTCGGTGATGCGCAACCCCGGCAGCCGGCAGGTGCTGATCCACCAGAGCAGCCGGCGCTGGAGCCAGGATCCCTTCCGGAAGAGCCCGGGGATGATCCAGTGCGTGCGCTTCCACCCGCTCCGGCCCTACTTCCTGGTGGCTTCCCAGCGCTCCGTCCGCGTCTACAACCTCCTGCGCCAGGAGCTGAGCAAGAAACTGCAGAGCAACTGCCAGTGGATCTCCAGCATGGCCGTGCACCCCGGAGGTGCGGCGGGGATTCCCTGGGCTGCTATCCCGGGTTATCCTGGGCTGTTATCCCGGGTTATCCGGGGTTGTTATCCCATGTTATCCCGGGTTGTTATGCCAGGTTATCCCAGGTTGTTATGCCAGGTTATCCCGGGTTGTTATGCTGGGTTGTTATCCCAGATTATCCCAGGTTGTTATCCCAGATTATTGCAGGTTGTCATCCCAGGTTATCCCGGGTTGTTACCCGGTTTTTCCAGGGATGTTATCCCAGATTACCCCAGGTTGTTTTCCCAGGCTATCCTGGGTTCTTATCCCACATTTTCCCGGGTTGTTATCCCGAATTATCCTGGGCTGTTATCCCAGATTATCCCGGGTTGATATCCCAGGTTATCCTGGGTTGTTATCCCAGGTTATCCCGGGTTGATATCCCGGATTATCCCGGGTTGTTATCCCAGATTATCCCGGGTTGTTATCCCAGGTTATCCCGGGTTGTTATCCCAGATTATCCCGGGTTGTTATCCCAGATTATGCCGGGTTGTTATCCCAGGTTATCCCAGTTTGTTATCCCAGTTTCTCCTGGGTTGTTATCCCAGGTTATCCTGGGTTCTTACCCCACGTTTTCCCGGGTTGTTATCCCAGGTAATCCCAGTTTGTTATCCCAGTTTCTCCTGGGTTATCCCAGTTTCTCCTGGGTTGTTATCCCAGGTTATCCCAGTTTGTTATCCCAGTTTCTCCTGGGTTATCCCAGTTTCTCCTGGGTTGTTATCCCAGGTTATCCCAGGTTGTTATCCCAGTTTCTCCTGGGTTGTTATCCCAGGTTATCCCAGGTTGTTATCCCAGTTTCTCCTGGGTTATCCCAGTTTCTCCTGGGTTGTTATCCCAGGTAATCCCAGTTTGTTATCCCAGTTTCTCCTGGGTTATCCCAGTTTCTCCTGGGTTTTTTTCCCAGGTTATCCTGGGTTGTTATCCCAGTTTCTCCTGGGTTATCCCAGTTTCTCCTGGGCTGTTATCCCAGATTATCCCAGGTTGTTATCCCAGTTTCTCCTGGGTTGTTATCCCAGTTTCTCCTGGGTTGTTATCCCAGGCAATCCCAGGCTATTCTGCCCCGTTTTCCCGGGATGTGATCCCACCCCGCTGATCCCGGGATTTGGGGTTTCCATTGTTTTTTTCCGTAGGGGATAACGTCATCTGCGGCAGCTACGACAGCAAACTGGCCTGGTTCGACCTGGACCTGTCCACGCGGCCCTATCGCCTGCTCAGGTCAGTCCTGGGATTTCCCGGGGGATTCCCCGGATTTGGGATCCGCTGGGATCCGCTAGGATCCGCCGGGGTTCTTCCCGGGAGCGTCCCCAGAGTCCCGGCTCTGGGTGGCGGCCGCAGCTCCCGGCTCATCCCGGGTTTTTGTGGGGATGGAGCCCCGCGGTTCCCTGATCAACCCGGCTTGATCCCGGGTTGTTATCCTGGATTATCCCGGGTTGTTTTCCCAGATTATCCCGGGTTGTTATCACAGGTTATCCTGGGTTGTTATCCCAGGTTATCCCGGGTTGTTATCCCAGATTATCCCGGGTTGTTATCCCGGATTATCCCGGGTTGTTATCCCACATTATCCTGTGTTGTAATCCCAAATTATCCCAGGTTGTTATCCCGGATTATCCCGGGTTGTCATCCCAGATTATCCCGGGTTGTTATCCCAGATTATCCCGGGTTGTCATCCCAGATTATCCTGGGTTGTTATCCCAGGTTATCCCGGGTTGTTATCCCAGGTTATCCCGGGTTGTTATCCCGGATTATCCTGGGTTGTTATCCCAGATTATCCCAGGTTGTTATCCCAGGTTATCCCGGGTTGTTATCAGAGGTTATCCCGGGTTGTTATCCCAGGTTGTTATCCCAGGTTATCCCGGGTTGTTATGCCAGGTTATCCTGGATTGTTATCCCACATTATCCCGGGATGTCATCCCAGATTATCCCAGGTTGTTATCTCAGATTATCCCGGGCTGTTATCCCAGATTATCCCAGGTTGTTATCCCAGATTATGCTGGGTTGTTATCCCAGATTATCCCGGGTTGTTATCCCACATTTTCCCGGGTTGTTATCCCAGATTATCCCAGGTTGTTATCCCAGGTTATCCCGGGTTGTTATCCCAGGTTATCCCAGGTTGTTATCTCAGATTATCCCGGGTTGTTATCCCAGGTTATCCCGGGTTGTTATCCCAGGTTATCCCAGGTTGTTATCCCACATTATCCTGGGTTGTTATCCCAGGTTATCCCGGGTTGTTATCCCACATTATCCCAGGCTATTCTGCCCCATTATCCCAGGCTCTTATCCCACATTATCCCAGGTTGTTATCCCCGATTATCCTGGGTTGTTATCCCACATTTTCCCAGGTTCTTATCCTGGTTTTTCCTGGGTTGTTATCCCAGATTATCCCGGGTTATTATCCCACATTATTCCAAGATGTTATCCCAGTTCTTCCCAGGTGATTTTCCTGGATTTTCTTGGGCAATCACCCTGATTTTCCCAGGCTGTTATCCCAGATTTTTCTGGGTTGTTATCCCAGTTTTACCTGGGCTGTTATCCCGGATTTTCCTGGGCCATTATCCTGATCCTCCCAGGCTGCTTACCCGGTTTTCCCAGGCTGTTATCCCAGTTTTTCCCAGGCTGTTATCCCAGATTTTCCCGGGCTGTTATCCCAGTTTTTTCTGGGCCGTTATCCCCATTTTCTCGTTTTTCCCAGGCATTTATCCTGGATATTCCTGAGTGGTTATCCCAATTTTCCCGTTCCATTTCCCATTCCATTATCCCAATTTTCCCATTCCCTTATCCTAATTTCCCTTATCCCCATTTCCCGTGCCATTATCCCCATTTCCCGTGCCATTATCCCCATTTCCCATTCCATTTTCCCCATTTCCCGTGCCATTATCTCGATTTCCCGTGCCGTTATCCCCATTTCCCATCCCATTATCCCCATTTCCCGTTCCTTTATCCCCATTTCCCCTGCTGTTATCCCCATTTCCCATCCCATTATCCCCATTTCCCATCCCATTATCCCCATTTCCCATCCCATTATCCCCATTTCCCATTCCATTATCCCAATTTCCCGTTCCATTTTCCCAATTTCCCGTTCCATTATCCCCATTTCCCGTGCCATTATCCCCATTTCCCATTCCCTTATCCCCATTTCCCGTTCCATTTTCCCAATTTCCCGTTCCATTATCCCCATTTCCCGTGCCATTATCCCCATTTCCCGTGCCGTTATCCCCATTTCCCGTGCCGTTATCCCCATTTCCCGTTCCCTTATCCTGATTTCCCGTTCCCTTATCCCGATTCCCGTGCCGTTATCCCATTTTTCCGTGGGATTTTCCCGGTTTTTCCCCAGGCACCACCGCCGTGCCCTGCGGGCGGTGGCGTTCCCTCGCCGGTACCCGCTCTTATCCCCATTTCCCGTTCCCTTATCCCGATTTCCATTATCCCCATTTCCCATATGTGGGATTGATGGGATTTGTGGGATTGATTTATGGGATTTATCTGTGGGATTATGGGAATTATGGGATTGATTTGTGGGATTTGTGGGATTTATGGAACTGATTTGTGGGATTTATGGGATTGATTTACGGGATTGATTTGTGGGATTGATTTGTGGGATTGTGGGATTGATTTTTGGGATTTGTGGGAATTATGGGATTGATTAATGGGACTATGGGATTAATTTATGGGATTAATTTATGGGATTCCCATTCTGGCTGCCAGAATTTCCCTTATCCCCATTTCCCGTGCCATTTTCCCGATTTCCCGTGCCGTTATCCCCATTTCCCGTGCCATTATCCCCATTTCCCGTGCTGTTATCCCGTTTCCCATGGGATTTTCCCGGTTTTTCCCCAGGCACCACCGCCGTGCCCTGCGGGCGGTGGCGTTCCATCGCCGGTATCCGCTCTTATCCCCATTTCCCGTGCCATTATCCCCATTTCCCGTGCCGTTATCCCGTTTCCCATGGGATTTTCCCGGTTTTTCCCCAGGCACCACCGGCGGGCCCTGCGGGCGGTGGCGTTCCATCGCCGGTACCCGCTCTTCGCCTCCGGCTCCGACGACGGCACCGTCATCGTCTGCCACGGGATGGTCTACAAGTACGGGAGCCATCCCGGGATCCGGGGGGATTTATGGGATTGGGGGGATTTATGGGATTTGGGGGGTTTATTTATGGGATTTGGGGGGGTTTATTTATGGGATTGTGGGATGGATTTGTGGGATCAAATTGTGGGATTGATTTGTGGGATTTGTGGAAATTATGGGATTGATTTGGGGCATTTATGGAACTGATTTGTGGGATTGATTTATGGGATTTATGGGAATTATGGGATTGATTTATGGGATTTGGAGGGTTGATTTGTGGGATTGTGGGAATTATGGGATTGATTTGTGGGATTTATGGGGTTGATTTGTGGGATTTATGGGAATTACGGGATTAATTTGGGGGATTTGGGGGATTTATGGAACTGATTTGTGGGATTGATTTATGGGATTGATGGGATTGATTTGTGGGATTGATTTGTGGGATTGATTTGTGGGATTTATGGGAATTATGGGATTGATTTATGGGATTTGTGGGGGTTTATGGGATTTGGGGGGTTGATTTATGGGATTGATGGGATTTATCTGTGGGAATTATGGGATTTATGGGATTTATTTATGGGGTTGATCTGTGGGATTTATGGGATTGATTTGTGGGATTGATTTATGGGATTGATTTGTGGGATTTATGGGAATTATGGGATTGATTTGTGGGATTTATGGGAATTATGGGAATGATTAATGGGATTTGTGGGGCTTATGGGATTTGTGGTATGTATTTGTGGGATTGTGGGATTGATTGGTGGGATTTATGGGAATTATGGGGTTGATTAATGGGATTTGTGGGATTTATTTATGGGATTGTGGGATTGATTTGTGGGATTTGTGGGAATTATGGGATTGATTAATGGGACTATGGGATTCATTTATGGGATTCATTTGTGGGATTGATTTGTGGGATTTATGGGAATTATTTGTGGGAGTTATGGGAATTATGGGATTGATTTATGGGATTTGTGGAACTAATTTGTGGGGTTGATTTGTGGGAATTACGGGATTGATTTGTGGGATTCCCGTTCCCTCTGTGGCAATTCCCGTTCCCTATTCCCATTATTCCTGTCATTCCCATTGTCATTCCCGTTGTCATTCCCGTTGTCATTCCCATTGTCATTCCCATTGTCATTCCCATCGTCATTCCCGTCATTCCCGTTGTCATTCCCATCATTCCCGTTGTCATTCCCGTTGTCATTCCCGTTGTCATTCCCATCGTTATTCCCATTGTCATTCCCACTGTTATTCCCGTCATTCCCGTTGTCATTCCCGTTGTCATTCCCATTGTCATTCCCATTATTCCCATTGTCATTCCCGTTGTCATTCCCATTGTCATTCCCATTGTCATTCCCATTATTCCCATTGTCATTCCCGTCATTCCCGTTGTCATTTCCCGTTGTCATTTCCCGTTGTCATTCCCGTTGTCATTCCCACTGTCATTCCCATTGTTATTCCCATTGTCATTCCCATTGTCATTCCCATTATTCCCATTGTCATTCCCATTGTTATTCCCATTGCCATTCCCGTCATTCCCATTGTCATTCCCGTTGTCATTCCCATCATCATTCCCATCATCATTCCCATTGTCATTCCCATTGTCATTCCCATTGTCATTCCCGTCATTCCCATTATTCCCATTGTCATTCCCAATGTCATTCCCAATGTCATTCCCATTGTCATTCCCATTATTCCCATTGTCATTCCCACTGTCATTCCCATTGTCATTCCCATTGTCATTCTCGTCATTCCCATTATTCCCGTTGTCATTCCCGTTGTCCTTCCCATTGTCATTCCCATTGTCATTCCTGTCATTCCCATTATTCCCATTGTCATTCCCATTGCCATTCCCATTGCCATTCCCATTGCCATTCCCATTGCCATTCCCATTGTCATTCCCATTGTCATTCCCATTGCCATTCCCATTGCCATTCCCATTGTCATTCCCATTGCCATTCCCATTGCCATTCCCATTGTCATTCCCGTTGTCATTCCCATTGTCATTCCCGTTGTCATTCCCGTTGCCATTCCCGTTGTCATTCCCATTGTCATTCCCATCATTCCCATTGTCATTCCCGTCATTCCCATTGTCATTCCCGTCATTCCCATTGTCATTCCCATTGTCATTCCCATCGTTATTCCCGTTGTTATTCCCATTGTCATTCCCATCATTCCCATTGTCATTCCCGTCATTCCCATTGTCATTCCCGTCATTCCCGTTGTCATTCCCGTTGTCATTCCCATTGTCATTCCCATTGTCATTCCCGTCATTCCCATCATTCCCATTGTCATTCCCATCGTTATTCCCGTCATTCCCATTGTCATTCCCGTTGTCATTCCCGTCATTCCCATTGTCATTCCCGTCATTCCCATTGTCATTCCCATTGTCATTCCCGTCATTCCCGTCATTCCCATCATTCCCATTGTCATTCCCATCGTTATTCCCATTGTTATTCCCATTGTTATTCCCGTTGTCATTCCCATTGTCATTCCCATTGTCATTCCCGTCATTCCCATTATTCCCATCGTCATTCCCGTTGTCATTCCCGTCATTCCCATTGTCATTCCCATCATTATTCCCGTCATTCCCACTGTTATTCCCGTCGTTCCCCCGGCAGTGACCTGATTTGTGGGATTTATGGGATTGATTTGTGGGATTTATGGGAATTATTTGTGGGAGTTACGGGAATTACGGGATTGATTCGTGGGAATTCCCGTTCCCTCTGTGGGGATTCCCGTTCCGGCTGCCGGAATTCCCGTTATTCCCGTTGTCATTCCCGTTGTCATTCCCGTTGTTTTTCCGGCAGTGACCTGCTGCAGAACGCGCTGCTGGTGCCGCTGAAGGTGCTCAAGGGCCACGCCCCGGCGCTGGATCTGGGCGTGCTGGACGTCGCCTTCCACCCCCAGCAGCCCTGGCTCTTCTCCTCCGGCGCCGACGGCACCGTGCGCCTCTACACCTGAGACTGGGATCCGGCGGGATCCAGAGGGATCCAAAGGGATCCAAAGGGACTCACAGCGCTCAATAAAGGATTTGTTTGGATACAATTCCGGGCTCTTCCTGTCCTGAATTTCCAAATATTTCCCAATATTCCCACATCCCTCCGTGTCCCCATCCCCACATTTGACACCCCCAGGGGATCCAGCGGGATCCACTGGGATCCATCGCCAGTGGAACTCACGGCGCTCAATAAAGGATTTGTTTGGATACAGTCCTGGGCTCTTCCTGTCTTGAATTCCCAAATATTCCCCAGAATTCCCCGATCTTCCCACATCCCTCAGCGTCCCCATCCCCTTATTTGACACCCCCGGGGGATCCAGCGGGATCCACCAGGATCCAACGGGATCCAAAGGGATCGGGACTCACGGCGCTCAATAAAGGATTGGTTTGGATAACAATTCCCGGCTCTTTGTGTTCTGAATTCCCCAAAATTCCCACATCCCTCAGTGTCCCCATCCCCACAGTCCCCACACCTGACATTCCCCAGGGAATCCACTGGATCCAGCAGGATCCACTGGGATCCGTCGCCAGTGGAACTCACAGCGCTCAATAAAGAATTTGTTTGGATACAATTCCCGGCTCTTCTTGTCCTGAATTCCCAAATATTCCCCAGAATTCCCTGATGTTCCCACATCCCTCAGTGTCCCCATCCCCATATTTTGACACCCCCGGGGGATCCAGCGGGATCCAGTGGGATCCAACGGGATCAGAATTCCCAGTGCTCATTAAAAGCTTTTTTTGGATACAATTCCGGGCTCTTCCTGTCCTGAATTCCCCAAAGTTCTCCTGATGTTCCCACATCCCTTTGTGTCCCCACCCCCACAGTCCCCACACCTGATATTCCCCAGGGAATCCACTGGATCCACCGTAATCGGAATTCCCAGCGCTCATTAAAAGCTTTTTTTGGATACAATTCCGGGCTCTTCGTGTCCTGAATTCCCCAGAATTCCCCCAAAATTCCCACATCCCTCAGTGTCCCCATCCCCACATTCCCTACACCTGACATTCCCCAGGGAATCCACTGGATCCACCGTAATCGGAATTCCCAGCGCTCATTAAAAGCTTTTTTTGGATACAATTCCGGGCTCTTCGTGTCCTGAATTCCCCGGAATTCCCCAGAATTCCCCGATGTTCCCACATCCCTCTGTGTCCCCATCCCCACATTCCCTACACCTGACATTCCCCAGGGAATCCACTGGATCCACCGGGATCCACCCGCAATCAGAATTGCCATTAAAAGCTTTTTTTTGGATACAATTCCGGGCTCTTCGTGTCCTGAATTCCCAAATATTCCCCAACATTCCCACATCCCTCACTGTCCCCATCCCCACACTCCCCACACCTGACATTCCCCAGGGAATCCACCAGATCCAACTGGATCCACCGCAATTGGAATTCCCAGAGCTCATTAAAAGCTTTTTTTTGGTACAATTCCGGGCTCTTCCTGTCCTGAATTCCCCAAAATTCCCCAATATTCCCACATCCCTCAGTGTCCCCATCCCCATATTTGACACCCCTGGGGGATCCAGCGGGATCCAACGGGATCCAACGGGATCGGGACTCACGGCGCTCAATAAAGGATTGGTTTGGAGACAATTCCCGGCTCTTCCTGTCCTGAATTCCCAAATATTCCCCAGAATTCCCCGATGTTCCCACATCCCTCTGTGTCCCCATCCCCACACTCCCCACACCTGACATTCCCCAGGGAATCCACTGGATCCAACTGGATCCACCGCAGTCGGAATTCCCAGCACTCATTAAAAGCTTTTTTTGGATACAATTCCGGGCTCTTCGTGTCCTGAATTCCCCGGAATTCCCCAGAATTCCCCAATGTTCCCCAGTGTTCCCACATCCCTCACTGTTCCCATCCCCACATTCCCCACACCTGACATTCCCCAGGAAATCCACCGGGATCCACCGGGATCCACCGGGATCCACCGCAATCCCTGGGAATTCCCGCTCCCGGGGCTCAATAAAGGCTTTTTGGGGGGGATTCCATCCAAAGTTGTGTTCCCCAATATTCCCATCAACAGCTCCAACAGCTCCAACCCCAACCCCACATTCCCAAAGATCCCAACCCCACATTCCCAAATATCCCCAATCCCCACATTCCCAAAGATCCCAATGCAACATTCCCAAAGATTTCAATCCCACATTCCCAAGGATCCCAATCCCACCCCCACATTCCCAAATATCCCAATGCAACATTCCCAAAGATCCCAATCCCAATTCCCACATTCCCAAAAATCCCAATCCCATCCCCACATCCCCAAATATCCCAATGCAACATTCCCAAAGATCCCAATCCCAAATTCCCAAATATCCCATTCCCATCCCCACATTCCCAAAGATCTCAATCCCACATTCCCAAGAATCCCAATCCCAACCCCACATTCCCAAAGATCCCACCCCCACATTCCCAAATATCTCAATCCCACATTCCCAAATATCCCAATCCCACATTCCTAAATATCCCAATCCCAAATCCCCACATTCCAAAATATCTCAATCCCAAATTCCCAAATATCCCATTCCCATCCCCACATTCCCAAAGATCCCAATCCCCACATTCCCAAATATCCCAATGCAACATTCCCAAGGATCCCAATCCCACCCCCACATTCCCAAAGATCCCATCCCCACATTCCCAAGGATCCCATTCCCAATCCCACCCCCACATTCCTAAATATCTCCATCCCAATCCCACATTCCCAAAAATCCCAATCCCACCCCCACATTCCCAAATATCTCCATCCCAAATCCCCATATTCCCAAAAATCCCAATCCCACCCCCACATTCCCAAAGATCCCATCCCCACATTCCCAAGAATCCCAATCCCACCCCCACATTCCTGAAGATCCCATCCCCACATTCCCAAAGATCCCAATCCCACATTCCCAAATATCTCCATCCCAATCCCACATTCCCAAAGATCCCAATCCCAAATTCCCAAATATCTCAATCCCATCCCCACATTCCCAAAGATCTCAATCCCACATTCCCAAATATCTCCATCCCAAATCCCCACATTCCCAAATATCTCCATCCCAAATCCCCATATTCCCAAAAATCCCAATCCCACCCCCACATTCCTAAAGATCCCAACCCCACGCTCCCAAGGATTCCATTCCCATCCCCACATTCCCGACACCTGGGATCCGCCGGGATCAGAATTCCCAGGGCTCCAGGAAGGATTTTTTTGGGGGGGGCTCAATCCCAACTTTGTGTGTCCTGAATTCCCAGGAGCTGCTCAGGGTTATTCCAGGGATTTTCCAGGGATATTCCAGGGATTTCTGGGGTTTTCCAGGGATTTCTGGGATTTTCCAGGGATTTCTGGGGTTTTTCAGGGATTTTCCAGGGATATTCCAGGGATTTTCCAGGGATATTCCAGGGATATTCCAGGGATTTCTGGGGTTTTTCAGGGATTTTCCAGGGATATTCCAGGGATTTTCCAGGGATTTTCCAGGGATATTCCAGGGATTTTCCAGGGATATTCCAGGGATTTCCAGAGCGTCCCCTCAGGGTGCAGGGAAGGGGGTGGGACAGGCAGGGAATGGTGGAAGGACGGGAAATTCCCGGGATTCCCTGGAGCTGGGATGTCCCAGGAAAGGAGCCCGGGGAGGGAGCAGGACCTGGGATGGGATTTGGGGATCTGGGATGGGATCTGGGATGGGGTCTGGGGATCTGGGATGGGATCTGGAATTGGGTCTGGAGTGGGATCTGGGATGGGATTTGGGATGGGATCTGGAATTGGGTCTGGAATGGGATCCGGAATGGGATCCGGGGATCTGGAATGGGATTTGGGATATGACCTAGGAGGGGATCTGAGGATCTGGGATGGGATCTGGAATCGGGTCTGGAAGATCTGGAATAGGATCTGGACTGGGATCTGGGGATCTGGAACAGGAGCAGGACCCGGAATGGGATCTGGAATGGGATCTGGAATGGCATCTGGGAATCTGTAGTTGCGCCTGGAATGGGATCTGGAGTGGGATCTGGGGAACTGGGATGGGGTCTGGGGATCTGGAATTGGGTCTGGAGTGGGATCTGGGATGGGACCTGAGGGGTCTGGAATGGGATCTGGGATGGGATTTGGGATATGACCTAGAAGGGGATCTGAGGATCTGAAATGGGATCTGGGATGGGATACGGGATGGGATCTGTAATCGGGGCTGGAATGGGATCTGAAATGGGACCTGGGGATCTGGGATGGGATCTGGGGATCTGGGATGGGACCTGGGGATCTGGGATGGGATCTGGAATAAGACCTGGACTGGGATCTGGGGATCTGGAGAAGGAACAAGACCTGGGATGGGATCTGGGATATGACCTAGGAAGTGATCTGAGGATCTGAAATGGGATCTGGGATGGGATCCAGAATGGGATCTGGGGATCTGGAATGGGATTTGGGATGGGATCTGGAATCAGGTCTGGAAGAAGATCTGGAATAGGATCTGGACTGGGATCTGGGGATCTGGAACCGGAACAGGATCTGGAATGGGATCTGGAATGGGATCTGGAGTGGGATCTGGGGATCTGTAGTTGGGTTTGGAATGGGATCTGGAGTGGGATCTGGGGATCTGGGATGGGGTCTGGGGATCTGGGATGGGATCTGGAATTGCATCTGGGATGGGATCCGGAATGGGATCTGGGGGTCTGGAACGGGATCCGGAGTAAGACCTGGACTGGGATCTGGGATGGGATCTAGGATGGGATCTGGGGATCTGGATTTGGGTCTGGAATAAGACCGGGACTGGGATCTGGGAATCTGGAAAAGGAACAGGACCTGGAATGGGATCTGGAATTGGGTGTGGAATTGGATCTGAAATGGGATCTGAAATGGGGTCTGGGATGGGATCCAGAATGGGATCTGGGGATGTGGAATGGGATTTGGGATGGGATCTGGAATAAGTTCTGGAATAGGATCTGGACTGGGATCTGGGGATCTGGAACTGGAACAGGACCTGGAATAGGATCTGGGATGGGATCTGTAATTGCATCTGGGATGGGATCCAGAATGGAATCTGGGGATCTGGAATGGGATTTGGAATGGGATCTGGAACAGGATCTGGAAGGGGATCTGGGGATCTGTAATGGGATCGGAAATGGGATCTGAAATGGGGTCTGGAATGGGATCTGGGATGGGATCCGGAATGGGATCTGGGGATCTGGAATGGGATTTGGGATATGACCTAGGAGGGGATCTGAGGATCTGGGATGGGATCTGGAATCGGGTCTGGAAGAAGATCTGGAACAGGATCTGGACTGGGATCTGGGGATCTGGAACAGGAGCAGGACCCAGAATGGGATCTGGAATGGGATCTGGAATGGGATCTGGGAATCTGTAGTTGCGCCTGGAATGGGATCTGGAGTGGGATCTGGGGAACTGGGATGGGGTCTGGGGATCTGGGATGGGATCTGGAATTGGGTCTGGAGTGGGATCTGGGATGGGATCTGAGGATCTGAAATGGGACCTGGGGATCTGGGATGGGATCTGGAATAAGACCTGGACTGGGATCTGGGGATCTGGAGAAGGAACAAGACCTGGGATGGGATCTGGGATATGACCTAGGAAGTGATCTGAGGATCTGAAATGGGGTCTGGGATGGGATCCAGAATGGGATCTGGGGATCTGGGATGGGATTTGGGATGAGATCTGGAATCGGGTCTGGAAGAAGATCTGGAACAGGATCTGGACTGGAATCTGGGGATCTGGAACAGGAGCAGGACCCGGAATGGGATCTGGAATAGGATCTGGAGTGGGATCTGGGGAACTGGGATGGGATCTGGGGATCTGGGATGGCATCTGGAATAAGACCTGGACTGGGATCTGGGGATCTGGAGAAGGAACAAGACCTGGGATGGGATCTGGGATAGGATCTGTAATTGGGTCTGGAATGGGATCCGGAATGGGATCTGGGGGTCTGGAACGGGATCTGGAATGGGATCTGGGATGGGATCTGGAATAAGACCAGGACTGGGATCTGGGGATCTGGAGAAGGATCAGGACCTGGGATGGGATCTGGGATAGGATCTGTAATTGGGTCTGGGATGGGATCAGGAATGAGATCCGGGGATCTGGAATGGGATCTGGGGATCTGGAATGGGATTTGGGATATGACCTAGGACGGGATCTGAGGATCTGGGATGGGATCTGGAATCGGGTCTGGAAGAAGATCTGGAATAGGATCTGGACTGGGATCTGGAATGGGATCTGGAATGGCATCTGGGGATCTGGAGCGGGACCCAGAATGGGATCTGGAATGGGATCTGGAATGGGATCTGGGGATCTGGAACCGGAACAGGACCTGGAATAGGATCTGGGATGGGATCTGGAATGGGATCTGGAATGGGATCTGAAATGGGATCTGGAACGGGATCTGCACCAGGACCCCACAGGAAGAGCCGGAGCTGGAACAGAATCCAGGCAGGACCAGCCCGGGGAATTCCAAGATTTTTCCCTACGGCTGAGACCCCTGGGAAGAACCCCTGGATCCTCCCCACGGATCCCCCCCGTTCCCACCCCCCAAATCCTGCGGAATCCCAGAATTCCAGAGCCGGCTCAGGAGCCAAAAGCTTTATTTAAAAACAGATCTCTGTACAGGGAGGGATTCCAGGTGGGAATTCCGGGAACGGATCCCGGATCCATTGGGAAGCAGCAGAGTGGGACGGGGGGCGCTGCAGGGCCGGGAATGGATCCCGGATCCATCGGGATCGAGCTCATCCCCGATTCCGGACGTTTTCCCGCTTTTTTTTTTGCCCCCGTGGGTGGGAAGAAGGAGCAGGAAGACTTTTCCCGTGGATTGGGATCTCCCGGGGTATTGCTGAGCAGAGCCGGGAATTCCGGGAATTCCGGGACTCAGAGGAGGCGTCCCAGGGTCTGGGAATTCTTGGAAATTCCGGGAATTCCAGGATTCAGAAGAGGTGTCCCAAGGTCTGGGAATTCCCGGGAATTCCAGGAGTCAGAAGAGGCAGAGGAGGCGTCCCAGGGTTTGGGAATTCTTGGAAATTCCGGGAATTCCAGGATTCAGAGGAGGCATCCCAAGGTCTGGGAATTCTGGGGAATTCCGGGAATTCCAGGATTCAGAGGAGGCGTCCCAGGGTTTGGGAATTCTTGGGAATTCCCGGGAATTCCAGAATTCAGAAGAGGCAGAGGAGGCGTCCCAGGGTCTGGGAATTCCTGGGAATTCCAGGATTCAGAGGAGGCGTCCCAAGGTCTGGGAATTCTCGGGAATTCCAGGATTCAGAAGAGGCAGAGGAGGCGTCCCAGGGTCTGGAAATTCTTGGAAATTCCGGGAATTCCAGGATTCAGAGGAGGCGTCCCAAAGTCTGGGAATTCCCGGGAATTCCAGGATTCAGAGGAGGCGTCCCAAAGTCTGGGAATTCTTGGAAATTCCGGGAATTCCAGGATTCAGAGGAGGCGTCCCAAGGTCTGGGAATTCCCGGGAATTCCAGGATTCAGAAGAGGCAGAGGAGGCATCCCAGGGTCTGGGAATTCTTGGAAATTCCGGGAATTCCAGGATTCAGAAGAGGCAGAGGAGGCGTCCCAGCATCTGGGAATTCTTGGAAATTCCGGGAATTCCAGGATTCAGAAGAGGTGTCCCAAAGTCGGGGAATTCCGGGAATTCCGGGATTCAGAGCAGACGGACGAGGCGTCCCAGGGTCTCGGCCACCTTGACGCGCACGGCGGGAACCGGATCCTTCAGGAGCAGCTTCAGCGCTGGAACGGCAGAGCGGGGAGGTCAGCAGCGGGATCGGGATCGGGATCGGGATCGGGATTGGGATCGGGACTGGGATTGGGATCGGGATCGGGATCGGGATCGGGATTGGGATCGGGATCGGGATCGGGATCGGGATTGGGATCGGGATTGGGATTGGGATCGGGATTGGGATTGGGATTGGGATTGGGATCGGGATCGGGATCGGGATTGGGATCAGGGTCAGGGTCAGGGTCAAGGGTCAGGATCGGGATTGGGATCGGGATTGGGATCGGGATTGGGATCGGGATCAGGATCAGGATTGGGATCGGGATCGGGATCGGGATCGGGATCAGGGTCAGGGTCAAGGGTCAGGAGCAGGATCGGTACTGGGATCAGGATTGGGATCAGGATTGGGATCTGGGTCAGAATTGGGATCAGGATCCGAATCGGCATCAGGGTCAGAATCAGGATTGGGATCAGAATTGGGATCAGAGTCAGGATTGGGATCAGGATCAGGATCAGGACTGGGATCAGGATCGGGATCAGGATCAGAACCGGGATCAGGATCAGGATCGGCATCAGAGTCAGGATCAGGATCGGGATCAGAATTGGGATCAGGATTTGGATTAGGGTCAGGATCGGGATCTGGGTCAGGATCGGGATTGAGATTGGCATCAGAATCAGGATCAAGATTGAGATTGGGATCAGGATTGAGATCAGGATCAGGATCGGGATCAGGATCGGGATTGGGATCAGGGTTGGGATCAGGATCAGGATCGGGATCAGGACTCTGATCAGGATCAGAACCAGGATCAGATCAGGGTCGGGAGCAGGATTGGGATCAGGCTCAGAATCGGGGTTAGAGTCAAGATCGGGGTCAGGATCAGGATTGGGATCGGGGTCAGGGTCAGGATTGGGATCAGGATCAAGATTGAGATTGGGATCAGGATTGGGATCAGGGTCAGGATTGGGATCAGGGTCAGGATTGGGATCAGGGTCAGAATCGGGGTCAGGATTGGGATCAGGATCGAGATCGGGATTGGGATCGGGATCGGGATCGAGATCGGGATTGGGATCGGGATTGGGATCGGGATCGGGATCGGGATTGGGATTGGGATCGGGATCGGGATTGGGATTGGGATTGGGATCGGGATCAGGATTGGGATCTGGGTCAGAATTGGGATCTGGGTCAGGATCAGGACTGGGATCAGAATTGGGATCAGGATAGAGATCAGGATTGGCATCACCCAAATTAGGAAAATCGGGGAAAACAATCCACAAAAATTCCCCTAAATCAGGAAAATCAGGGGGAAAAAAAATCCAAAAAAAAATCCCCTAAATCAGGAAAATCAGGGAAAACAATCCATAAAAATTCCCCTAAATCAGGAAAATTGGGGAAAACAACCCCAAAAAATTCACCCTAAATAAGGAAAATCAGGGAAAACAACCCAGAAAAATTCACCCTAAATTAGGAAAATCAGGGAAAACAACCCAGAAAAATTCACCCTAAATTAGGAAAATCAGGGAAAACAATCCATAAAAATTCCCCTAAATTAGGAAAATCAGGAAAAACAATCCATAAAAATCCCCCTAAATTAGGAAAATCAGGGGGGAAAACAATCCAAAAAAAAATCCCCTAAATCCGGAAAATCAGGGAAAACAATCCACAAAAATTCCCCTAAATCAGGAAAATCAGGGAAAAAATCCATAAAAATTCCCCTAAATCAGGAAAATCGGGGGAAAACAATCCAAAAAAATTCCCCTAAATCAGGAAAATCAGGGAAAACAATCCACAAAAATTCCCCTAAATCAGGAAAATCGGGGGAAAACAATCCAAAAAAAATTCCCCTAAATCAGGAAAATCAGGGAAAAACAATCCATAAAAATTCCCCTAAATTAGGAAAATCAGGAAAAAATCCATAAAAATTCCCCTAAATTAGGAAAATCAGGGAAAACAACCCAAAAAAATTCCCAATAGGATCAGAACCCCCAAATATCCCCAAAATCCCCCGAATTCCGGGTGAATTTTCCCCCCCAAAAAAAGGGATTTTCTCTCATTCCCAATAGGATCAGAACCCCCAAATATCCCAAAATTCCCCGAATTCCGGGTGAATTTTCCCCCCCAAAAAAGGGATTTTCCCTCATTCCCGATAGGATCAGAACCCCCAAATATCCCCAAAATTCCCCAAATTCTGGGTGAACTTTCCCCCCCAAAAAAAGGGATTTTCCCTCATTCCCGATAGGATCAGAACCCCCAAATATCCCCAAAAATTCCCTGAATTCCGGGTGAATTTTCCCCCCCAAAAAAGGGATTTTCCCTCATTCCCGATAGGATCAGAACCCCCAAATATCCCCAAAATTCCCCGAATTCCGGGTGAATTTTCCCCCCCAAAAAAAGGGATTTTCCCTCATTCCCGATAGGATCAGAACCCCCAAATATCCCCAAAATTCCCCCCCAAAAAAAGGGATTTTCCCTCATTCCCGATAGGATCAGAACCCCCAAATATCCCAAAATTCCCTGAATTCCGGGTGAATTTTCCCCCCCAAAAAAGGGATTTTCCCTCATTCTCGATAGGATCAGAACCCCCAAATATCCCAAAAATTCCCCGAATTCCGGGTGAATTTTCCCCCCCAAAAAAAGGGATTTTCCCTCATTCCCAACAGGATCAGAACCCCCAAATATCCCCAAAATTCCCTGAATTCCGAGTGAATTTTCCCCCCCCAAAAAAGGGATTTTCCCTCATTCCCAATAGGATCAGAACCCCCAAATATCCCCAAAATTCCCCCTCAAAAAAAGGGATTTTCCCTCATTCCCAAGAGGATCAGAACCCCCAAATATCCCAAAATTCCCCGAATTCCGGGTGAATTTTTCCCCCCCAAAAAAAGGGATTTTCCCTCATTCCCAATATCCTAAATATCCCAAAAATTCCCTGAATTCCACCTCCCTCCCTTTTTTTCTTTTTTTCTCCTGGAAGGGCCCTCGGAGCTGACGGAAAATCGACTTTTTCCCTTTTTTAGAGATTTTTTTTGGATTCTTTTTTTGGGTTTTTTTTTTTGCGGCTCCCTTGGAAAGCCGGGGAATTTTTTCCGGGCTCGGATCCACGGGGTGAGCTCAGCGGAGAGAGGAGAAGGGGGAAAAAAATCCCAGAAATCCAGGGAAATGAGCTCATCCCGCTGCCCGCCGGCCAAGAGGGCCCTGCCCGGGAGGTTCCAGTTCCCAAAATCCTGAATTCCCCACCCCAAAAATCCCAAAAATGAGGAGTTTTCCCCTAAAAATGGGAATTTTTTCCCCTAAAAATGAGGAGCTTGCCCTGAAAAAATGGGATTTTTTTTTTCCTAAAAATGGGATTTTTTTTCCCCTAAAAATGGGATTTTTTTTCCCTAAAAATGGGATTTTTTTTCCTTAAAAATTAGGGATTTTCCCCTAAAAATGGGAATTTTACCCTTAAAAATGAAGGAATTTTTCCCAAAAAAGGGGAATTTTTTTTCTTTAAAATTGAGGGATTTGGCCTAAAAAATGGGATATTTTCCCCTAAAAATGAAGGATTTTTCCCCAAAAAAGGGGATTTTTTTCCCTAAAAATGAGGAGTTTGCCCTGAAAAAATGGGATTTTTTTTCCCCTAAAAATGGGATTTTTTTTTCCTTGAAAATGAGGGATTTTCCCCTAAAAATGGGAATCTTACCCTTAAAAATGAGGGATTTTTTTTCCTTAAAAATGGGATTTTTTTCCCTTAAAAATGAGGGATTTTCCCCTAAAAATGGGATTTTTTTCCCCCCTAAAAATGTGAGAATTATCCCTAAAAATGGGAATTTTACAGTTAAAATGAGGGGTTTTTACCTAAAAATAGGATTTTTTTTTCTTTAAAAATTAAGAATTTTGCCCAAAAAATGGGATTTTTTTTCCCCTAAAAATGAAGGATTTTTCCCCTAAAAATGGGATTTTTCCCCTAAAAATGAGGAGTTTGCCCTGAAAAAATGGGATTTTTTACCTTAAAAATGGGATTTTTTTTTCCTTGAAAATGAGGGATTTTCCCCTAAAAATGGGATAAAAATGGGAATTTTACCCTTAAAAATGAGGGATTTTTCCCCTAAAAATGGATTTTTTTTTTCCTAAAAAATGAGGGATTTGGCCTAAAAAATGGGATTTTTTCCCCCTAAAAATGAGGGATTTTTCCCCAAAAAAGGGGATTTTTTTTCCTAAAAAGGAGGGATTTTCCCTCTAAAAATGGGATTTTTTTCCCTTGAAAATGAGGGATTTTCCCCTAAAAATGGGATTTTTTTCCCCCCCTAAAAATGTGAGAATTATCCCTAAAAATGGGAATTTTTCCCCTAAAAATGAGGGTTTTTTCCCCTAAAAATGGGACTTTTTTCCTAAAAAATTAGGGTTTTTCCCTAAAAAATGGGATTTTTTCCCCCCTAAAAATGAAGGATTTTTCCCCAAAAAAGGGGATTTTTTTTTCCCTAAAAATGAGGAGTTTGCCCTGAAAAAATGGGATTTTTTCCCCTAAAAATAGGAAATTTTTTCCCTTGAAAATTAGGGATTTTCCCCTAAAAATGGGATTTTTTCCCCCCTAAAAATGAGAGAATTATCCCTAAGAATGGGAATTTTACCCTTAAAAATGGGATTTTTTACCGAAAAATGGGATTTTTTTTCCCTGAAAATGAGGGATTTTTCCCCAAAAAAGGGGAATTTTATCCTTAAAAATGAGGGATTTTTCCCCTAAAAATGGGACTTTTTCCCCCTAAAAATGTGAGAATTATCCCTAAAAATGGGAATTTTGCCCTTAAAAATGAGGGATTTTTTACCTTAAAAATGGGATTTTTTTCCCCCTTAAAAATGAGGAATTTACCCTGAAAAATGGGATTTTCCCCCCCTAATAGTGTGAAAATTATCCCTAAAAATGGGAATTTTTCCCCTAAAAATGGGATTTTTTCCCCCTAAAAATGAAGGATTTTTCCCCCAAAAATGGGATTTTTTTCCTTAAAAATGAGGGGGTTTTTTACCTTAAAAATGGGATTTTTTTTCCCTAAAAATGGGCACTTTGCCCCTAAAAATGAAGGATTTTTCCCCAAAAAAGGGAATTTTTTTTTTTTCTTTAAAAATGAGGGATTTGGCCCTTAAAAATGGGATTTTTCCCCCTATAAATTAGAAGTTTTCCCCTAAAAAATGGGATTTTCCCTATAAAAATGACGGATTTTCCCATCAAAAATGGGATTTTTTTTCCTAAAAAATGAGGGATTTGGCCTAAAAAATGGGATTTTTTTTCCCCTAAAAATGTGAGAATTATCCCTAAAAATGGGAATTTTACCCTTAAAAATGAGGGATTTTTACCTAAAAATGGGATTTTTTTTCTTTAAAAATAAAGGATTTTGCCCAAAAAATGGGATTTTTTCCCCTAAAAATGAAGGATTTTTCCCCAAAAAAGGGGATTTTTCCCCTAAAAATGAGGAGTTTGCCCTGAAAAAATGGGTTTTTTTTTTCCCCTAAAAATAGGATTTTTTTTCCCCTTGAAAATGAGGGATTTTCCCCTAAAAATGGGATTTTTCCCCCCTAAAAATGCAAGAATTATTCCTAAAAATGGGAATTTTCCCCTAAAATGAGAAGTTTTCCCCTAAAAATGGGATTTTTTTCCTTAAAAATGAGGGGGTTTTTTACCTTAAAAATGGGAAATTTTTTCCCTAAAAATGGGCACTTTGCCCCTAAAAATGAAGGATTTTTCCCCAAAAAAGGGGATTTTTTTTTTCTTTAAAAATGAGGGATTTGGCCCTTAAAAATGGGATTTTTTCCCCCTAAAAATGAGGGATTTTTCCCCCAAAAAAGGGAATTTTATCCTAAAAAATGAGGGGGTTTTTTACCTTAAAATGGGATTTTTCCCCCTAAAAATGAAGGGTTTTCCCCAAAAAGGGGATGTGTTTTTCTTTAAAAATGAGGGATTTTGACCTAAAAATAGGAATTTTTTCCCTAAAAATGAGGCGTTTGCCCTGAAAAAGGGGAATTTTGCCCTGAAAATGAGTTTTCCCCTAAAAATGGGATTTTTTTCCCCCTAAAAATGAAGGATTTTTCCCCAAAAAAAGGGGATTTTTTTTTTCTTTAAAAATGAGAGATTTTGCCCTAAAAATGGGATTTTTTTCCCCCTATAAATTAGAAGTTTTCCCCTAAAAAATGGGATTTTTCCTATAAAAATGACGGATTTTCCCCCCAAAAATGGGACTTTTTTCCTAAAAAATTAGGGATTTTCCCCTAAAAATGGGATTTTTTTCCCCCCTAAAAATGTGAGAATTATCCCTAAAAATAGGAATTTTTCCCCTAAAAATGAGGGATTTTTTACCTAAAAATGGGATTTTTTTTCCTTAAAAATGAGGGATTTTGCCCTTAAAAATGGGATTTTTCCCCCCTATAAATTAGAATTTTTCCCCTAAAAAAATGGGATATTTCCTGTAAAAATGACGGATTTTCCCCCCAAAAATGGGATTTTTTCCTTAAAAATGAGGAGTTTTCCCCTAAAAAGGGGATTTTCCCCTAAAAATGAGGAGTTTGCCCCTAAAAATGGAGTTTTTTCCCCTAAAAATGAAGGATTTTCCCCTAAAATCAGGATTTTCTTCCCCCCAAAAAATTACATCTTTGCCCCTAAAAATGGGATTTTTTCCCCCCTAAAAATGAAGGATTTTCCCCTAAAAATGGGAATTTTCATTTTTATTGCGTATTCGGGAATTTGGGAATTCGAGAATTATTTAGGAAATTGGGAATTTGGGAATTATTTGGGAATTTGGGAATTATTTGAGAATTCGTGAATTGGGGAATTCAGGAATTGGGGAATTCTGGAATTATTCTGGAATTTGGGAATTTGAGAATTATTTGGGAATTTGGGAATTATTCGGGAATTTGGGAATCTGAGAATTTAGGAATTCAGGAATTTGGGAATTTGGGAATCATTTGGGAAGTGAGGAATTTGGAAATTTGGGAGTTTGGGAATTCAGGAGTTCTGGAATTCAGGAATTTGGGAATCATTTGGAAATTCGGGAATTTGGGAAATTGAGAATTCGGGAATTGGGGAATTCAGGAATTTAGGAATTTGGGAATCATTTGGGAATTGGGGAATTTGGGAATTCAGGAATTTGTGAATTTAGGAATTTGGGAATTTGGGAATTTAAGAATTCAGGAATTCAGGAATTCAGGAATTTAGGAATTTGGGAATCATTTGGGAATCATTTGGGAATAATTTGGGAATTCGGGAATTTGGGAATTTGGGAATTTGGGAATCATTTGGGAATTTGAAAACTTGGGAATTTGGGAATTCAGGAATTTGGGAATCATTTGGGAATCATTTGGGAATCATTTGGGAATTCGGGAATTTGGGAATTTGAGAACTCGGGAATTTGGGAGTTTGGGAATTCAGGAATTCAGGATTTTAGGAATTTGGGAATCATTTGGGAATTGGGGAATTGGGGAATTCAGGAATTTGGGAATCATTTGGGAATTGGGGAATTTGGGAATTTGAGAACATGGGAATTTGGGAGTTTGGGAATTCAGGAATTCGGGAATTTAGGAATTTGGGAATTATTTGGGAATTATTTGGGAATTGAGGAATTTGGGAATTTGGAAATTTGGGAGTTTGGGAATTCAGGAATTTAGGAATTTGGGAATTATTTGGGAATTATTTGGGAATTATTTGGGAATTATTTGGGAATTCGGGAATTTGGGAATTTAAGAATTCAGGAATTTAGAAATTTGGGAATCATTTGGGAATTGGGGAATTTGGGAATTCAGGAATTTAGGAATTTGGGAATCATTTAGGAATTGGGGAATTGGGGAATTCGGGAATTTGGGAATTGGGGAATTCGGGAATTCCCACTCACCGGAGATGAGCTCGTCCAGGTCCACCTGCTGGCCCTGCTCCTCGTCCACGTGGAGCACCAGGAACCCTGAGAGGAATTTCGGGATCAGGGATTTTCGGGGTGGGAAAATTCCCCCCAAAAAATTCCCAAAATTATCCCGAAAAACCACCCAGAATTGTCCCCAAACCAGCTCAAAACCCCCCAGGAACGACGTCACCTCCTGGTGACAAAGGCCACCAACGTGACCCCAAGAGGTGACAGGACCAGAGATGAGCTGGGGACAAGGTTGGGGTCACCAGAGACCCCAAAACCTCCAAAATTACCCCAAAAATCGTCCAAAATCAGCCCAAAAACCTCCTTGGGGACCTCCATGGGTGATGCCACCCCCTGGTGACAAAGGCCACCACCCCGGGGTGTCCCCAAGACGTGAGAGAGCCAAGGTTCACCTGGGGACAGGACTGGGGTCACCACAGACCCCAAAACCTCCAAAACTACCCCAAAAATCATCCAAAATCAGCCCAAAAACCTCCTTGGGGACCTCCATGGTTGATGCCACCCCCGGTGACAAAGGCCACCACCTTTGGGTGACCCCAAGAGGTGACAGAGCCAAGGTTCACCTGGGGACAGGACTGGGGTCACCACAGACCCCAAAACCTCCAAAATTACCCCAAAAATCGTCCAAAATCAGCCCAAAAACCTCCTTGGGGACCTCCATGGGTGATGCCACCCCCGGTGACAAAGGCCACCACCTTTGGGTGTCCCCAAGAGGTGACAGAACCAAGGTTCACCTGGGGACAGATCTGGGGTCACCAGAGACCCCAAAAGCTCCAAAATTACCCCAAAAATCGTCCAAAATCAGCCCAAAAACCTCCTTGGGGACCTCCAGGACCAATGTCACCCGTGGTGACAAAAGCCACCGCTGTGACCCAAAGAGGTGACAGAACCAGGGTCTGCTTGGGGACAAGGTTGGGGTCACCAGAGACCCCAAAACCTCCAAAATTACCCCAAAAATCATCCAAAATCAGCCCAAAAACCTCCTTGGGGACCTCTATGGGTGATGGCACCCCCAGTGACCAAGGCCACCACCTTTGGGTGACCCCAGGAGGTGACAGAACCAAGGTTCACCTGGGGACAGGTCTGGTGTCACCAGAGACCCCAAAACCTCCAAAATTACCCCAAAAATCACCCAAAACCAACCCAAAAACCCCTTGAGGACCTCCATGGGTGATGCCACCCCCGGTGACAAAGGCCACCACCCCGGGGTGACCCCAGGAGGTGACAGAACCAAGGTCCACCTGCGGACAGGACAGGGGTCATCAGAGAACCCAAAACCTCCAAAATTACCCCAAAAATCACCCAAAACCAGCCCCAAAACCCCCTTGAGGACCTCCATGGGTGATGCCACCCCCCGGTGACCAAGGCCACCACCTTTGCGTGACCCCAAGAGGTGACAGAACCAGAGATGAGCTGGGGACAGATCTGCGGTCATCAGAGACCCCAAAACCTCCAAAATTACCCCAAAAATCACCCAAAACCAACCCAAAACCTTTTTGGGGACCTCCATGGGTGATGCCACCACTCGGTGACAAAGGCCACCACCCCGGGGTGTCCCCAGGAGGTGACAGAACCAAGGTTCACCTGGGGACAGGACTGGGGTCACCACAGACCCCAAAACATCCAAAATTACCCCAAAAATTGTCCAAAATCAGCCCAAAACCCCCTTTGGGGATCTCCATGGGTGATGCCACCCCCCAGTGACAAAGGCCACCACCTTTGGGTGTCCCCAGGAGGTGACAGAACCAAGGTTCACCTGGGGACAGGTCTGGGGTCATCAGAGACCCCAAAAGCTACAAAATTACCCCAAAAATCGTCCAAAACCAACCCAAAACCCCCTTTGGGGACCTCCATGGGTGATGGCACCCCCTGGTGACCAAGGCCACCACCCCGGGGTGTCCCTGTCCCTCACCGACAAACATGGCCGCCGCCGCCCGCAGCTCCTGCCAGGGGCTCTTGAAGTAGAAGAGGTTGGTGGAGATGAGGCGGCTCAGCAGGGCGGGGTGGCTGCGCACCTGCGGGGACAGCGAGGGGACATCCAGGGGACGTCGGGGACATCGGGGGTGTTGGGGACATCGGGGACATTGGGGACATCGGGGACGTTGGGGACACTGAGAGTGTTGGGGACATCGGGGATATTGGGGACATTTGGGGTGTTGGGGACGTTTGGGACATTGAGGGGTGTTGGGGACATCGGGGACATCGGGGACATTGGGGGTTTTGGGGACATTGGGGGTGTTGGGGACACTGAGGGGTGTTGGGGACACTGAGGGGTGTTGGGGACATTGGGGACATTGGGAATGTTGGGGACATTGGGGGGTTTTGAGGACATTGGGGACATTGGGGAGTTGGGGACATTGAGGGTGTTGGGGATATTGGGGACATCTGGGGTGTTGGGGACATTGGGGACGTTGGGGACATTGAGGGGTTTTGGGGACATTTGGGACATTTGGGGCATTGGGGACATCTGGGGTGTTGGGGACATTGGGGACATTTGGGACATTAGGGACATTGGGGACATCTGGGGTGTTGGGGACACTGAGGGTGTTGGGGACATTGAGGAGTTTTGGGGACATTTGGGACATTTGGGGTGTTGGGGACATTGAGGGTGTTGGGGACACTGAGAGTGTTGGGGACATTGAGGAATTGGGGACATCGGGGACATTGGGGACATTTGGGACGTTGGGGTACTGGGGACATTGAGGGGTGTTGGGGACATTTGGGACATTGAGGGGTTTTGGGGACATTGGGGGTGTTGGGGACATCAGGGACAATGGGGACATTGGGGACATTTGGGACATTGGGGTACTGGGGACATTGAGGGGGATTGGGGACATTGAGGGTGTTGGAGACATCGGGGATGTTGGGGACATTGGGGACATTTGGGGTGTTGGGGACATTGAGGGTGTTGGGGACACTGAGGGGTGTTGGGGACATTTGGGACATGTGGGGTGTTGGGGACATTGGGAATGTTGGGGACATTGGGGGGTTTGGGGGACATTTGGGACATTTGGGGTGTTGGGGACATTGAGGGTGTTGGGGACACTGAGAGTGTTGGGGACATTGAGGAATTGGGGACATCGGGGATATTGGGGACATTGGGAATGTTGGGGACATTTGGGGTGTTGGGGACATTGAGGGGTTTTGAGGACATTGGGGGCCTTGGGGGTGTTGGGGACATTGGGGACATTTGGGACTTTGGGGGTGTTGGGGACAGTGACGGGGATTGGGGACATTGGGGACACTGAGGGGTGTTGGGGACATCGGGGGTGTTGGGGACAATGGGGACATTGGGGACATTGGGGACCTTGGGGTACTGGGGACATTGAGGGGGATTGGGGACATTGAGGGTGTTGGAGACATTGGGGATGTTGGGGACATTGATGGGGTGTTGGGGACATTGAGGAATTGGGGACATCGGGGATGTTGGGGACATTGAGGGTTTTGGGGACATTGGGGACATTGGGAATGTTGGGGACATTGGGAATGTTGGGGACATTGAGGGGTTTTGAGGACATTTGGGACATCGGGGATGTTGGGGACATTGAGGACATTTGGGACTTCGGGGGTTTTGGGGACATTGATGGGGATTGGGGACATTGGGGAATTGGGGACGTTTGGGACATTGAGGGGTGTTGGGGACATCGGGGACATTGGGGACATTGGGGACATGGAGATTTTGGGGACATTGACGGGTTTTGGGGACATTGACGGGTTTTGGGGACACTGGGGGTGTTGGGGACATTTATGGGGATTGGGGACATCGAGGACATCGGGGACATTGGGGTACTGGGGACATTGAGGGGGTTTGGGGACATCAGGGGTGTTGGGGACACTGGGGACATTGACGGGTTTTGGGGACATTGAGTGTTTTGGGGACATTGGGGACATTGAGAGGTGTTGGGGCCATCGGGGACATTGAGGGGTTTTGGGGACATCAGGGGTGTTGGGGACATTGGGGACATTGAGGGGTGTTGGTGACTTCAAGGGGTGTTGGGGGTGTTGGGGACATTGAGGGGGATTGGGGACATTGGGGGGTGTTGGGGACATTGGAGAACTGGGGACATTGAGGACACTGGGGGGTTTGGGGGACTTTGGGAATGTTGGGGACATTGGGGGTGTTGGTGACTTTGAGAGTGTTGGGGACATTGACAGGGATCGGGGACATTGAGGGGTGTTGGTGACTTCAAGGGGTGTTGGGGGTGTTGCGGACATTGAGGGGGATCGGGGACATTGGGGGTGTTGGGGACATTGGGGACATTTGGGACATTGGGGTACTGGGGACATTAAGGGGGATTGGGGACATTGAGGGGTTTTGGGGACATTGGGGGGTGTTGGGGACACTGAGGGGTGTGAACTCCATGAACTCCCCGTGGTGCAGCCCCCGCACATCCCAGTGTCCCAGTGTCCCCGTGTCCGTGTGTCCATCTGTCTGTGTGTCTGTGTGTCTGTGTGTCCCAGTGTCTGTGTGTTCCAGTGTCCGTGTGTCCGTGTGTCCGTGTGTCCATCTGTCCCCGTGTCCCCCTGTCCATCTGTCCGTGTGTCCCTGTGTCCCGTCCATGTGTCCGTGTGTCCTTCTGTCTGTGTGTCCGTGTGTCCCCGTGTCCGTGTGTCCCAATGTCCCACTCTCCATGTGCTCCAGTGTCCGTGTGTCTGTCTGTCCGTCTGTCTGTCTGTCCGTCCGTCCGTCTCACCAGCAGCTTTCCGGCCATGTTGATGAACTCCCCGTAGTGCAGCCCCCGCACATCCCGGTGTCCCAATGTCCCCCTGTCCCCGTGTCCCCCTGTCCGTCTGTCCCCGTGTCCGTCTGTCCGTCTCACCAGCAGCTTTCCGGCCATGTTGATGAACTCCCCGTAGTGCAGCCCCCGCTCCTCCCGCAGGTGATTCCCGAACATTTCCCGCAGCTCCGGGCAGCCCAGGCTGGGCCCGCACATCCGCAGGGCGAACTTGCAGGCCTGGGAAAACCGGGAACGCCGGGAATGCCGGGAATGCTGGGAATGCCGGGTGGGAAACGGCCGAGATTCACGGGAATCCGGGATGGGCAATTCCCAGCATTCCCAGGAATCCAAGATGGGCAATTCCTGGCATTCCCGGAAATCCGGGATGGGCAATTCCCATCAATCCGGATTGGCAATTCCCAGCATTCCCAGGATGGGCAATTCCCAGGATTGCCAGGAATCTGGGACGGGAAATTCCCAGCATTCCCAGGAATCTGGGCTGCGGAATTCCCATGAATCCAAGTTGGCAATTCCCAGCATTCCCATGAATCTGGGATGGGCAATTCCCAAAAATCTGGGCTCGGCAGTTCCCAGCATTCCCATGAATCCGGGATGGGCAGTTCCCAGCATTCCCGGGAATCTGGGATGGGCAATTCCCAAGAATCCAGGTTGGCAATTCCTGACATTCCTGGGATGGGCAATTCCCAGCATTCCCAGGAATCCGAGCTGGGCGATTCCCAGCATTCCCAGGAATCCGGGATGGGCAATTCCCAGGAATCTGGGATGGGAAATTCCCAGCATTCCCAGTCGGGGCAATTCCCAACATTCCCAGGAATCCAGGTTGGGCAATTCCCAGCATTCCCAGGTTGGCAGTTCCCATGAATCCAGGCTGGGCAATTCCCAGGAATCCGGGATGGGCAATTCCTGGCATTCCAGAGCTGGGCAATTCCCAGCATTCCCAGGAATCTGGGCTGGGCAATTCCCAGCATTCCCGGGAATCCAGGCTGGGCAATTCCTGGGAATCTGGGACACCAATTCCCAGAATTCCTATGAATCTGGGATGGGCAATTCCCAGCATTCCCAGGAATCCAGGACAGGCAACTCCCAGGAATCTGGGGTGGGTAATTCCCAAGATTCCTGGGGACCTGGGCTGCGGAATTCCCATGAATCCAAGTTGGCAATTCCCAGCATTCCTGGCAATCCGGGATGGGCAATTCCCAGCATTCCTGGGAATCCGGGATGGGCAATTCCTGGAAATCCGGGATGGGAAATTCCCAGGATTCCTGGGTTGGGCAATTCCCAGGATTCCTGGGCTGGTCAATTCCCAGCATTCCTGAGAATCCGAGCTGGGCAATTCCCAGCATTCCCAGGAATCTGGGATGGGCAATTCCCGGCATTCCCGGGAATCCAGGATGGACAATTCCCAGGAATACAGATGGGCAATTCCCAGCATTCCCAGGAATCTGGGATGGGCAATTCCCATGAATCCAAGTTGGCAATTCCCAGCATTCCTGGCAATCCGGGACGGGCAATTCCCAGCATTCCCATAAATCTGGGCTGGGCAATTCCCAGCATTCCCAGGATGGGCAATTCCCAGGATTGCTGGGAATCTGGGATGGACAATTCCCAGGAATCTGGGATGGGCAATTCCCAGGAATCTGGGATGGGCAATTCCCAGCATTCCCAGGAATCCAGGCTGGGCAATTCCCAGCATTCCCATGAATCCGGGATGGGCAATTCCCAGCATTCCCAGGAATCCAGGCTGGGCAATTCCCAGCATTCCCATGAATCCGGGATGGGCAATTCCCAGCATTCCTGGGAATCTGGGATGGGCAATTCCTGGAAATCCGGAATGGGAAAATTCCCAGGATTCCTGGGCTGGGCAATTCCCAGGAATCTGGGACGGGAAATTCCCAGCATTCATGAGAATCCGAGCTGGGCAATTCCCAGCATTCCCATGAATCTGGGATGGGCAATTCCCAGGAATCTGAGCTGGGCAATTCCCAACATTCCCGAGAATCCAGGATGGGCAATTCCCAGCATTCCCACAATGGGCAATTCCCAGCATTCCCAGGAATCTTGGATGGACAATTCCCAGCATTCCCGGGTTGGACAATTCCCAGCATTCCCGGGATTCCCGGGAAGGGGGCGTGGCCTGACCTTGACCACGCCCGGCTGCGGGTCCTGCAGGTGCAGCAGCAGCGTCACCAGCCCGTTCAGGATCTGCTCCGAGAAAACCTCGGAATGGCAGCGGCTGGAGCGGGAAAGGTTCCCGAAGAGGACGATGGACGAGCGCCGCAGCTCCGGGTGCTCCTGGGGAACGGGGAAAACGCGGGAATCACCGGGAGGAAATCCCTGTCCGGCCCTTCCTGGGATCCCAAAATGAAATCCCCATCCTGGGAACCCAAAATCCATCCCATGATCCCAAAATTCCCATCCTGGGATCCCCAAATTTCCCATCCTGGGATCCCCAAATTTTCCATCCTGGGGTCCCAAATCAAATCCCATCCTGGGATCCCAAATTCCCATCCTGGGATCCCAAATTTCCCATCCTGGGATCCCAAAATCCATCCCATGATCCCAAAATTCCCATCCTGGGATCCCAAATTCCCATCCTGGGAGCCCAAAATCCTCATCCTGGGATCCCAAATTTCCCATCCTGGGATCCCAAATCCTCATCCTGGGATCCCAAATCAAATCCCCATCCTGAGATCCCAAAATCCATCCCATGATCCCAAAATTCCCATCCTGGGATCCCAAATGCCCATCCTGGGATCCCAAATTTTCCATCCTGGGATCCCAAATCCCATCCTGGGATCCCAAATTTCCCATCCTGGGATCCCAAAATCCATCCCATGATCCCAAAATTCCCATCCTGGGATCCCAAATCCTCATCCTGGGATCCCAAAATCCCACCCCGTGATCCCAAGATCTGGGATCCCATCCAGTGGGACAATCCCAGTGGGACAATTGCAATGGGCCAATCCCAGTGGGACAATTCCGATGGGCCAATCCCAACGGGCCAATCCCAATGGAAAATTCCAATGGGAAATTCCAAAGGGGAATTCCCAACGGGCCAACCCCAGTGGGACATTCCCAATGGGCCAATCCCAATATCCCAGTGGGCCAATCCCAATGGGACGATTCCAGTGGAGAAATTTTAATGGGAAAATCCCATTGGGCCAATCCCGATGGGCCAATCCCAATGGGCCAATCCTGATGGGCCAATTCCCAGTCGGCCAATCCCAATGAGCCAATGCCAATGGACCAATTCCAATGGGACGATTCCAGTGGAAAAATTCCAGTGAGAAAATCCCAATGGGCCAATCCCAACGGGAAATTCCAATGGGCCAATTCCAATGGGAAATTCCCAATGGGCCAATCCCTGTGGGACATTCCCAATGGGAAATCCCAATGGGCCAATCCCAATGGGACAATTCCCATGGGAAATCCCAATGGGCCAATCCCAATATCCCAGTGGGACAATCCCAATGGGAAAATCCCAAGGGGCCAATCCCAACAGGAAATTCCCGATGGGCCAATCCCAATCCAGCCCAAGATCCCGGATGAGAACCCAGGCCCAGGGGAGAAACTCGGGATGGGAAAACCCAACCCCAACCCCATTCCCAACCCCATTCCCAACCCCAATCCCAACCCCAATCCCAACCCCATTCCCAACCCCAACCCCAACCCCAACCCCAATTCAACCCCATTCCCAATCCAACCCCAACCCGAACCCCATTCCCAACCCCAATCCCAACCCAATTCCCAACCCCAACCCCAATCCCAACCCCATTCCCCATCCAACCCCAACCCCAACCCCATTCCCAACCCCATTCCCAACCGCAACCCCAACCCCAACCCCATTCCCAACCCCAACCCCAACCCCATTCCCAACCCCATTCCCAACCCCATTCTCAATCCAACCCCATTCCCAACCCCATTCCCAATCCCAACCCCATTCCCAACCCCACCCCAATTCCAACCCCATTCCCAACCCCATTCCCAACCCCAACCCCATTCCCAACCCCATTCCCAACCCCAATCCCAACCCCATTCCCAACCCCAATCGAACCCCATTCCCAATCCCAACCCCAATCCCATCCCAATTCCCAACCCCAATCCATTCCCAACCCCATTCCCAACCCCATTCCCAACCTCATTCCCAACCCCAACCCCATTCCCAACCTCAATCCAACCCCAACCCCAATCCCATTCCCAATCCCAACCCCAACCTCATTCCCAACCCCATTCCCAACCCCATTCCCAATCCCAACCCATTCCCAACCCCAACCCCAACCCCATTCCCAATCCAACCCCAACCCCAACCCCATTCCCAATCCCAACCCCATTCCCAACCCCATTCCCAACCCCATTCCCAATCCAACCCCATTCCCAACCCCAACCCCATTCCCAATCCAACCCCATTCCCAATCCAACCCCATTCCCCATCCAACCCCAACCCCATTCCCAACCCCATTCCCAACCCCATTCCCAACCCCATCCCCAACCCCAATCCCAACCCCATTCCCAATCCAATCCCAACCCCATTCCCAACCCCATTCCCAACCCCAACCCCATTCCCAACCCCAACCCCAACCCCAACCCCGTTATTCCCATTCCCAACCCCATTCCCAACCCCATTCCCAATCCCAACCCCAACCCCAACCCGATTCCCATTCCCAACCCCAATCCCAACCCCATTCCCAATCCCAATCCAACCCCATTCCCAACCCCAACCCCATTCCCAGCCCCATTCCCAACCCCATTCCCAATCGCAATCCCAACCCCAACCCCAACCCCAACCCCAATTCCAACCCCAACCCCATTCCCCACCCCATTCCCAATCCAACCCCAACCCCATTCCCAACCCCAATCCCAACCCCATTCCCAACCTCATTCCCAACCCCAACCCCAACCCCATTCCCAACCCCATTCCCAACCCCATTCCCAATCCCAACCCCAATCCCAACCCCATTCCCAACCCCAATCCATTCCAAACCCCATTCCCAACCCCAACCCCAACCCCATTCCCAATCCCAATCCCATTCCCATTCCCAATCCCAACCCCAATCCCAACCCCAACCCCATCCCCAACCCCATTCCCAACCCCAATCCCAACCCCATTCCCAATCCAACCCCAACCCCATTCCCAACCCCATTCCCAACCCCAACCCCATTCCCAACCCCATTCCCAACCCCATTCCCAACCCCAACCCCATTCCCAACCCCAATCCAACCCCATTCCCAACCCCATTCCCAACCCCATTCCCAATCCCAATCCCAATCCAACCCCATTCCCAACCCCAATCCATTCCAAACCCCATTCCCAACCCCAACCCCATTCCCAATCCCAATCCCATTCCCATTCCCAATCCCAACCCCAATCCCAACCCCAACCCCAACCCCATCCCCAACCCCATTCCCAACCCCATTCCCAACCCCATTCCCAACCCCAACCGCAATCCAACCCCATTCCCAACCCCAACCCCAACCCCATTCCCAACCCCATTCCCAACCCCATTCCCAACCCCATTCCCATTCCCATTCCCAACCCCATTCCCAACTCCATTCCCATTCCCAACCCCAACCCCGACCCCCAACCCCAACCCCATTCCCAACCCCAACCCCAACCCCATTCCCAACCCCATTCCCAACCCCACCCCATTCCCAACCCCAACCCCAACCCCAACCCCAACCCCATTCCCAACCCCATTCCCAACCCCACCCCATTCCCAACCCCAATCCCAACCCCAATCCCAACCCCAATCCCAACCCCAACCCCAATCCCAACCCCATTCCCAACCCCATTCCCAACCCCATTCCCAATCCAACCCCATTCCCAACCCCAACCCAACCCCATTCCCAACCCCATTCCCAACCCCATTCCCAACCCCAATTCCTCACGCTGTCGAAGAAGGGCCGGATGCGGATGGCCAGGCGGAGCAGCGTGGGCTGCACGTCCCGCTCTTCCAGGTGATCCAGGATTTTGGAGAGGCTGGACATGGCCTCCAGCGCCAGCAGGTTGTTGGGATCGTCCTTGTCGTCCATGCCGTTGACCATGGAAGCCAGGAGCTGCGAGCCGTGCCTCCGGATCTGCCGGGAAAACCAAAAAAAACTGGGAAAACTGGGATACGGAGCTCTGGGAGGGAGCTGATCCCAGAGAAAAACGGGATTGAAGGGATCCAGAAGGATCCAGGGGGAGTTTGGGATCTGCTCCCGGGGAAATAAAAAAAAGAGGGAACAGCCTTAAATGGGGATTTTTGGGAATGTTCCCCTGGAATTTGGGGGGAAACAGGGATTTGGTGGGAATGAGGATGGGGGAATTCTCGGGGGGCAGCTGGATCATCCCAGAGCTGCTGGGGCTGGGAATGGGATGGGGAATGGGATTGGGATCTGGGTGAGATCCCGAGATCCCGATGTTCTGGATCATCCCGGAGCTGACTGGGGTGGGAATGGGATCAGGAATGAGATCGGGATCCCGGGTGAGATCCCGAGATCCCGACCCTCTGGATCATCCCGGAACTCCTCAGGGTGGGAATGGGATCAGGAGTGGGATCTGGGTGGGATCCCCAAATCCCAGCCCTCTGGATCATCCTGGAGCTGATTGGGGTGGGAATGGGATCAGGAATGGGATCGAGAATGGGATCAGGAATGGGATCCAGGTGAAATCCTAAAATCCTGATTTTCTGAATCATCCCGGAGCTCCTCAAGGTGGGAATGGGATCAGGAATGGGACCTGGGTGAGATCCCAAAATCCCAATGTTCTGGATCGTCCCGGAGCTCCTCAGGGTGGGAATGGGATGGGGAATGGGATCAGGAATGGGATCTGGGTGGGATCCCCAAATCCCGATTTTCTGGATCATCCCAGAGCTCCTCAGGGTGGGAATGGGATGAGGAATGGAATCAGGAATGGGACCTGGGCGAGATCCCAACCCTCTCGATCATCCCGGAGCTGATTGGGGTGGGAATGGGATCGGGAATGGGATCAGGAATGGGATCAGGAATGGGATCAGGAGTGGGATCTGGGTGGGATCCCGAAATCCCAGTTTTCTGGATCATCCCGGAGCTGATTGGGGTGGGAATGGGATCGGGAATGGGATCGGGAATGGGATCTCGGCAAGATCCCAACCCTCTGGATCATCCCAGAGCTCCCCGGGGTGGGAATGGGAATGAGAACAGGAATGGGATCGGGAATAGCATCGGGAATGGGATCAGAAATGGGATCCAGGTGACATCCCCAAATCCCGACCCTCTGGATCATCCTGGAGCTGATTGGGGTGGGAATGGAATCAGGAATGGGATCTGGGTGAGATCCCAAAATCCCGATTTTCTGGATCATCCTGGAGCTCCCTGGGGTGGGAATGAGATCGGGAACGGGATCGGGAATGGGATTTTTGGGAATATTCCCCTGGAATTGATGGAATTCTGGGGTTTGGGGCCTTGGGAACAAAGGGCAGGGGGTGAGGCTGAGAATTCCCAGGAGAAGCGGCTGATCCCGGCTGGAATTCCTGAGGAAACATTCCCAGGGATCCCTGGGAATTGCAATCCCAGAATTCCCCTGCAGGGAACGGCTCCTGAGAACTTCCTGGGATTTTTGGGAATGGCCCTGAGAACTTCCCGGCATTTTCAGGATTCCGAGCCTCCCGGTTCATCCCAATCCCCATCCCACAAAAACCTCACCCCGATCTTTCTGAGGGAATTCCAACCTTTCCATCCCCTGCTGTCCCGCCCTTCCCGTCCACCTCCAAATCCCAAACCCCGAATCCCAAACCCCAATTCCCCAAATCCCAATTCCCAAATCCCAAACCCCCGAACTCCAATTCCCAAATCACAAACCCCAAATCCCCAAATCCCCAAACCGCAATCCCCAATTCCCAATTCCCAAACACCAATTCCTAATTCCCAATTCCCAAACCCCAAACCCCAAACCCCAAATCCCAATTCCCAAATCCCCAAACCCCAAATTCCCAAACCGCAAACCCCAATCCCAAATCCCGAATCCCAAATCCCAAATCCCAAATCCCAAACCCTGAATCCCAAAACCCCAAACCCCAAACCCCAAACCCCAATCCCAAATCCCAAATCCCAATTCCCCAAATCCCCCAAACCCCAATTCCCAAATCCCAAACCCTGAATCCCAAACCCCAAATCGCAATTCCCAAATCCCAAACCCCAAATTCCCAATTCCCCAAACCCCAAATTCCCAATTCCCCAAATCCCAAACCCCAAACCCCAAACTCCCAAATCCCAAACCCCAATTCCCAAATCCCCAAACCCCAAATTCCCAAACCCCAAATTCCCAGTTCCCAAACCCCCAAACTCCCAAATCCCAAACCCCCAAATTCCCAAACCCCAATTTCCAATTCCCAAAACCCCAATTCCCAATTCCCAAACTCCCAAACCCCAATTCCCAAACCCCAAATCCCAAACCCCAAACCCCAATTCCCAAACCCCCAATTCCCAAACCCCAATTCCCCAAACCCCCAAATCCCAATCCCCAAACCCCAAATCCCAAATCCCAAACCCCAAACCCCAAACCCCAATTCCCCAATTCCCCAAACCCCCAAATCCCAAACCCCAAATCCCCAATTCCCCAAATCCCAAATCCCAAACCCCAAACCCCAAACCGCAATTCCCAAATCCCCAAACCCCAAATTCCCAATTCCCAATCCCCAATTTCCAAATCCCAAACCCCCAAATCCCAAATCCCAAATTCCCAAAACCCAAACCCCAATTCCCCAAACCCCAATTCCCCAAATCCCAATCCCCAGTTCCCAAACCCCAAATTCCCAAACTCCCAAATTCCCAATTCCCCAAATCCCCAATTCCCAAATCCCCAAACTCCAATTCCCAAATCCCCAAACCCCAAATTCCCAATTCCCAATCCCCAATCCCCAAATCCCAAATCCCCAAATCCCAAATCCCAAACCCCAAATCCCAATTCCCAAATCCCCAAACCCCAAATTCTCAATTCCCCAAATCCCAAACCCCAAAACCCTGAACCCCAAACCCCAAACTCCCAAACCCCAAATCCCCAAACCCCAAACCCCAATTCCCAAATCCCAAACCCCAATTCCCAGTTCCCAAACCCCAATTCCCAAACCCCAAACTCCCAAACCCCAATTCCCCAAATCCCAATTCCCAATTCCCCAACCCCCAAACCCCAAACCCCAATTTCCAATTCCCAAATCCCAAATCCCCAAACCCCCAAACCCCAAACCCCAAAACCCCCAAACCCCAATTCCCAATTCCCCAAATCCCAATTCCCAACTCCCAAACCCCAATTCCCCAAATCCCAAACCCCAAACCCCAAACCCCAAAACCCCAAACCCCGGGAGCTGCTCCCACCTTTTCCGGGGATCCCACATTCCCGAGGCCCCGCAGCGCCAGCACCCGCACCAGGAGCGCCGGATCCTTCTCCAGCGCCGCCAGCGCCTCCAGCAGCGGCTCCAGCAGCGCCAGGTCCGTCACCGCCTGGTGCTTCGGCAGCTGGGGAAGGGAAAAACTCGGGATCAGCCGGGAAAAAAAAACCTGGAGCCATGAAAAAAACGTGGGAAAAAAAAACCCCAGATCCATGGAAAAACCTGGGGAAAAAAACCTGGATCCATGGAAAAAACCTCGGGATGAGATGGGAAAATCCTCGGGATGAGCTGGGAAAAACACCCCTGGATCCATGGAAAAAACCTCAGGAAAAAAACCCCCGGATCCATGAAAAAACCTCGGGAAAAAAAACCCTGGATCCATGGAAAAAAACACGGGAAAAACCCCCAGATCCATGAAAAAACCTTGGGAAAAAAAACTGCATCCATGGAAAAAACCACGGGATGAGATGGGGGAAAAAAAAAAACCCAGATCCATGAAAAAAATGTGGGAAAAAAACCCTGGATTCATGGAAAAAATCGCAGGGAAAAAAACCCTGGATTCATGGAAAAAATCGCAGGGAAAAAAACCTGGATCCATGGAAAAAAACCACGGGAAAAATGCCTGGATCCAGGAAAAAACCGTGGGATGAGATGGGAAAAATGCCCGGATCCATGGAAAAAACCTCGGGGAAAAAACCTGGATCCAGGAAAAAACCTCAGGGAAAAAACCTGTATCCATGAAAAAAAGTGGGAAAAAAACCTGGATCCATGAAAAAACCTCGGGAAAAACCCCTGGATCCATGGAAAAAACCTCGGGATGAGATGGGAAAAAACCCTGGATCCATGGAAAAAACGCGGGAAAAACCCCTCGATCCAGGAAAAAAAACTTGGGATGAGATGGGAAAAAAACCCGGATCCATGGAAAAAACCGCAGGGAAAAAAACCCGGATCCATGGAAAAAACCGCAGGGAAAAAAACCTGGATCCATGGAAAAAAATGCGGGGAAAATAAACCTGGAGCCATGGAAAAAACCGTGGGGAAAAAACCTGGATCTATGGAAAAAAACCGCAGGATGAGATGGGAAAAAAAACCCGGATCCATGGAAAAAAACGCAGGGAAAAAAACCTGGATCCATGGAAAAACCTCTGGATGAGATGGGAAAAACAACTTGGATCCAGGAAAAAACCGTGGGAAAAAAACCTGGATCCAGGAAAAAAAACGCGGGATGAGCCAGGAAAAATCCCTGGAGCCATGAAAAAACCTCGGGATGAGCCAGGAAAAAAACCCTGGATCCATGGAAAAACCTCAGGAAAAACCCCTGGATCCAGGAAAAAAAACATGGGATGAGATGGGAAAAATCCCTGGAGCCATGAAAAAAATGGGGAAAACCCCCTGGATCCATGGAAAAACCTTGGGATGAGAAGGGAAAAAACCTGGATCCATGAAAAAACCTCGGGAAAAACCCCTGGATCCATAAAAAAAATGGGAAAAACCCCTGGATCCATGGAAAAAACCTCGGATGAGCCGGGAAAAATCAGCCCCGGGTGGGATTTGAGGGCCTGGAATTGGGAAGATCCGGGGATTTTTGGGAATATTCTGGGCCGGAATCGTCTTCTCCTTCCCCTCAGCTCTGGCCGAAGTTGAAACTCCCCGAGATGCCAGCAGGCCCGGGATTCCGGGATGGGGGAATTCCAGGCCAGAGCTGCTCCAGGGAGCTGCTGAGGGCTGGGGTGGGAGTCGGGTTCCGGATCCGAGGGATGGGGAGGTGGGAAAGGTGGAGAAGCTGAGGGAAGGGATGATCCAGGGATGGAGGGATCCAGGGATGGACCTATGGATCCATGGATGGATGATGGACAGATTCATGGATGGATGGATGGATGGATAGATGGATCCATGGATGGATGGATCCATGGGATGGACAGATCCATGGAATGGATGGATCTATGGATCCATGGATGGATGATGGACAGATCAATGGAATGGATGGATCTATGGATCCATGGATGGATGATGGACAGATCTATGGGATGGACAGATCCACGGAATGGATGCATGGACAGATGGATGGATCCATGGATCTATGGATGGATGATGGACAGATTCATGGATGGATGGATCCATGGGATGGACAGATCCATGGATGGATGGATCCATGGATGGATGGATGGATGGATGGATGGATGATGGACAGATCCATGGATGGATGGATGAATTAATGGATCCATGGATGGATGATGGACAGATCCATGGATGGATGGATCCATGGGATGGACAGATCCATGGATGGATGGATGAATTAATGGATCCATGGATGGATGGATCCATGGGATGGACAGATCTGTGGACGGATGGAGGGATGGATCCATGGATGGATGATGGACAGATCCATGGATGTATCCATGGATGGATGATGGGACAGATCCATGGATGGATGGATGGATCCATGGAGGGATGGACAGATCCATGGAGGGAGCCATGGAAGGATGGATGGATTCATGGTGTGGATGGATCCATGGGTGGATGGATGGATCCATGGATGGATGGATGGATGGATGGATGAATCCATGGGATGGACAGATCCACGGGATGGATGCATGGACAGATGGATGGATGGATGGAGGGATGGATGGATGGAGGCATGCATGTATCCATGGACCCATGGAGGGATGAGTGGATGGGTGGATGGAGGGATGGATGGAGGGATGGATGGATGGACAGATCCATGGGATGGACAGATCCATGGGATGGATGTATGGACAGATGGATGGATAGATGGATAGATGGATCCATGGATGGATCCATAGATGGATGGATGGATGGATGGATCCATGGATGGATGGATCCATGGATGGATCCATAGATGGATGGATGGATGGATGGATGGATGGATGGATCCATGGATGGATGGATGGATGGATGGATGGATCCATGGATGGATCCATGGATGGATCCATGGATGGATCCATATATGGATGGATGGATGGATGGATGGGTCCATGGATCCAGGGATGGACAGATCCATCGATCCTTGGAGGGATGGATGGATGGATCCATGGGATGGACAGATCCATGGGATGGATGGATGGATGGATGGATGGACGGATGGATGGATCCATGGATGGATGGATGGATGGATGGATGGATCCATGGATGGATCCATGGATGGATCCATATATGGATGGATGGATGGATGGATGGGTCCATGGATCCAGGGATGGACAGATCCATCGATCCTTGGAGGGATGGATGGATGGATCCATGGGATGGACAGATCCATGGGATGGATGGATGGATGGATGGATGGACGGATGGATGGATCCATGGATGGATGATGGACAGATCCATGGGATGGATGGATGGATGGATGGATGGATGGACGGATGGATGGATCCATGGATGGATGATGGACAGATCCATGGATGGATGCATGCACCGATGGATGGATGGATGGATAGATGGATGGATGGATGGATCCATGGATCCATGGAGGCATGGTTGGATGGATGGATGGATGGATGGATGGAGGGATGATGCAGGGATGGATGGATGGATCCATGGATGGACAGATCCATGGGATGGATGGACGGATGGATGGATTCAGGGATGGACAGATCCATGGATCCAGGGATGGATGGATGGAGGGATGGATCCATGGATGGATGATGGACAGATCCATGGACAGATGGATGGATTCAGGGATGGACAGATCCATGGATCCAGGGATGGATGGATGGATTCAGAGACAGACAAACCCAAGGACAGAGGGACAGATCCACAGCCAGACGGATCCCTGGATCCATGGATGGACAGACCCCTGGATCCATGGATGGACGGATCCCTGGATCCATGGATGGACAGACCCCTGGATCCATGGATGGACAGACCCCTGGATCCATGGATGGACGGATCCCTGGATCCATGGATGGACAGACCCCTGATCCATGGATGGACAGATCCCTGGATCCATGGATGGACAGATCCCTGGATCCATGGATGGACGGACCCCTGATCCATGGATGGACAGACCCCTGGATCCATGGATGGACAGATCCCTGGATCCATGGATGGACAGATCCCTGGACCCATGGATGGACAGATCCCTGGATCCACGGATGGACAGACCCCTGGATCCACGGATGGACAGACCCCTGGATCCATGGATGGACAGACCCCTGGATCCATGGATGGACAGATCCCTGGATCCATGGATGGACAGATCCCTGGATCCATGGATGGACAGACCCCTGGATCCACGGATGGACAGACCCCTGGATCCATGGATGGACAGACCCCTGGATCCATGGATGGACAGATCCCTGGATCCACAGCTGGACAGACCCCTGGATCCATGGATGGACGGATCTCTGGATCCATGGATGGACAGACCCCTGGATCCATGGATGGACAGACCCCTGGATCCATGGATGGACAGACCCCTGGATCCATGGATGGACGGATCCCTGGATCCATGGATGGACAGACCCCTGGATCCATGGATGGATGGACCCCTGGATCCACAGCTGGAAGGATCCCTGGATCCATGGATGGACGGACCCCTGGATCCATGGATGGACGGATCCCTGGATCCATGGATGGACAGACCCCTGGATCCATGGATGGACGGACCCCTGGATCCATGGATGGACAGATCCCTGGATCCACGGATGGACAGACCCCTGGATCCATGGATGGAGGAACATCCGGACATTCCGGTGCTCCGGGCTCACCTCAGCCAGGAAGGCGGCGCCGGTCACCCTCTGGCACTCGGAGACGCTTCCCAACACCGGGATCAGGCCCCGGACGATGGGCGGGAGCCGGGGCCCGCAGAGCCGAGCCATGGCCCTGCGTGGGAACAGCACCGGGAATTCTGGGAATTCTGGGAATCCCAAAAATCCCGAAAATCCCGAAAAATCCTTGGGGTCGCGGAAATGCCGAAATCCCCGAAAAGCCCAGAAATCCCAGAGATCACAGAAATCCCCAAAATGCCAGAAATCCCCCAAATCCCGGAAATCCCAAAAATCAAAAAAAATCCCCGAAAATCCCAGAAATCCCTGGGAAAATCCCCGAAAACCCAGAATTCCTGAGAAAATCCCCTAAATCCCAGAATTCCCTGGGAAAATCCCCTAAATCCCAGAATTCCCTGGGAAAATCCCCTTAAATCCCAGAATTCCCTGGGAAAAGCCCCAAAATCCCAGAATTCCCTGGGAAAATCCCCTTAAATCCCAGAATTCCCTGGGAAAATCCCCTAAATCCCGGAATTCCCAGGAAAAATCCCCTAAATCCCAGAATTCCCTGGGAAAATCCCCTAAATCCCAGCTCCACGGGATAGGGATTGGGTCTGGGATTGGGACCGGATTCAGGTTTGGGATTTGGGTTGGATTTGGGATTGGATTTGGGATTGGGTTCAGAATTCCCTGGGAAAAGCCCCTAAATCCTGGAATTCCTCAGGAAAAATCCCCTAAATCCCAGAATTGCCTGAGAAAAGACCCTAAATCCCAGAATTCCTTGAGAAGAGCCCCTTAATCCAGGAATTCCCCTGGGAAAAATCCCCTAAAGCCCAGAATTCCCAGGAAAAAATTCCCTAAATCCCAGAATTTCTGGGAAAAATCCCCTAAACCCCAGAATTCCCTGGAAAAACCCCTAAACCCCAGAATTCCCTGGAAAAACCCCTAAATCCCACCCAGCTACCCCTAAATCTTGGAATTCCTCAGGAAAAATCCCCTAAATCCCAGAATTCCCAGGAAAAATCCCCTAAATCCCAGAATTCCTGGGAAAAATCCCCAAAATCCCAGAATTCCCTGGGAAAAGCCCCTCAATCCCACCCAGCTGTCCCTAAACCCCATAATTCCCAGAAAAAAAATCCCCTAAATCCCAGATTTCCAGAAAAAAACCCTAAATCCCAGAATTCCCAGGAAAAATTCCCTAAATCCCAGAATTTTGGGGAAAAAAATCCCCGAAACCCCAGAATTCCCTGGGAAAAATCCCCTCAATCCCAGAATTCCTGGGGAAGAGCCCCAAAATCCCAGAATTCCTTGGTAAGAGCCCCTAAATCCGAGATTCACGGGATTGGGATTGGGTCTGGGATTGAATTCAGATTTGGGATTTGGGTTGGATTTGGGATTGGGTTCAGAATTCCCTGGGAAAAGCCCCTAAATCCTGGAATTCCTCAGGAAAAATCCCCTAAATCCCGGAATTCCTGAGAAAACCCCCTAATTCCCAGAATGCCTGGGAAAAATCCCCTAAACCCCAGAATTCCCAGGAAAAATTCCCTAAATCCCACCCAGTTGCCCCTAAACCCCGGAATTCCCAGGAAAAATCCCCTAAACCCCAGAATTCCCTGGGAAAAATCCCCTAAATCCCAGAATTCCCTGGGAAAAATCCCCTAAATCCCAGAATTCCCAGGAAAAATCCCCTAAATCCCACCCAGGTGCCCCTGAACCCCTGGAATTCCCTGGAAAAATCCCCTAAATCCCAGAATTTCGGGGAAAAAATCCCCTAAACCCCACAATTCCCGGGAAGAACCCCCCCGAATGCCGGAATTCCGTACCCGGCCAGGAGGGCGATGCCCTGGTGGTGCCGTTGGGGGTTTTCCAGCAGCTCCCAAGCTCCGGAGATCTCCAGGTCCCGCTCGACGGCCTCGAGCCCGGCCCGGGAGAGCAGAGCCCGCAGGGCGGCCACGGCGCTGAGGGGAAAAGTGGGATTTGGGATCGGGATTTGGGATTTGGGGTTGGGATTTGGGGTTGGGATTTGGGATTGGGATTGGGATTTGGGGTTGGGATTTGGGGTTGGGATTGGGGTTTGGATTTGGGGTTGGGATTGGGATTTGGGATCAGGTTGGGGGTTTGGGGTTGGGATTTGGGATTTGGGATTTGGGATTTGGGATCGGCCTCGAGCCCGGCCCCGGGAGAGCAGAGCCCGCAGGGCGGCCACGGCGCTGAGGGGAAATTGGGATTGGGATCAGGATTTGGGGTTGGGATTTGGGGTTGGGATTGGGGTTTGGATTTGGGGTTTGAGTTGGATTTGGGGTTGGCATTTGGGATTTGGGGATTGGGGTTGGGATTTGGGGTTTGGGATTTGGGATTGGGGTTGGGAGTTGGGATTGGGGTTGGGATTTGGATTTGGGGTTGGGATTTGGGATTTGGGATTTGGGGTTTGGGGTTTGGGGTTGGGATTTGGGGTTGGGATTTGGGATTTGGGATTTGGGTTGGGATTTGGGGTTGGGATGAGGATTTGGGGTTGGGATTTGAGATTTGGGATTTGGGGTTGGGATTTGGGGGTTGAGATTGGGATTTGGGGTTGGGATTGGGATTTGGGATTTATGATTTGGGTTGGGATTGGGATCGGGATTTGGGATTTGGGGTTTGGGATCGGCCTTGAGCCCGGCCCGGGAGAGCAGAGCCTGCAGGGCGGCCACGGCGCTGCCGGGGAAATTGGGATCGGGATCAGGATTTGGGGTTGGGATTTGGGGTTGGGATTGGGATTTGGGGTTGGGATTTAGGATTGGGATTTGGGATTGGATTTGGGGTTGGGATTTGGGGTTGGGATTTGGGATTTGGGATTGGGATTGGGATTTGGGATTTGGGATTTGGGATTTGGGATTGGGATTTGGGGTTGGGATTTGGGATTTGGGATTGGGATTTGAGATTGGGATTTGGGATTTGGGGTTGGGATTTGGGATTTGGGGTTTGGGATTGGGATTTGGGGTTGGGATCGGCCTCGAGCCCGGCCCGGAGAGCAGAGCCCGCAGGGCGGCCACGGCGCTGCCGGGGAAATCGGGATCGGGATTTGGGGTTGGAATTTGGGGTTTGCGGTTTGGGATTTGGGATTTGGGGGTTGGGATTGGGATTTGGGGTTGGGATTTGGGGTTTGGGATTTGGGGTTGGGATTGGGATTTGGGGTTGGGATTTGGGGTTGGGATTTGGGATTTGGGATTTGGGATTTGGGGTTGGGGATTTGGGGTTGGGATTGGGATCGGGATTTGGGGTTGGGATTTGGGATTGGGATCAGGATTGGGATTGGGGTTGGGATCGCCTCGAGCCCGCCTGGGAGAGCAGAGCCCGCAGGGCGGCCACGGCGCTGAGGGGGAAAATCGGGATTGGGATTTGGGATTGGGACTGCGATTTGGGGTTGGGATTTGGGATTTGGGGTTTGGGGTTTGGGATTTGGGATTTGGGGGTTTGGGGTTGGGATTTGGGGTTGGGATTTGGGATTTGGGGTTTGGGATTGGCCTCGAGCCCGGCCCGGGACAGCAGAGACCACAAGGCAGCCACGGCACTGAGGGGAAAATCAGGATTGGGATCAGGATTTGGGATTGGGGTTTGGGATTTGGGGTTGGGATTTGGGATTGGGATCAGGATTGGGATTGGGATCAGGATTTGGGATTTGGGGTTGGGGATTTGGGGTTGGGATTTGGGGTTGGGATTTGGGATCGGGATCAGGATTTGGGGTTTGGGATTTGGGGTTGGGATTTGGGGTTGGGATTTGGGATCAGGATTGGGATTTGGATTTGGGATTTGGGGTTTGGGGTTTGGGATCGGCCTCAAGCCCGGCCCGTGACAGCAGAGCCCGTAGGGCGGCCACGGCGCTGAGGGGAAAATCGGGATTGGGATTTGGGATTTGGGATTTGGGATTTGGGATTTGGGATTTGGGATTTGGGATTTGGGGTTGGGATTGGGATTGGGAGTTGTGTTGGGGTTGGGATTGGGATTTGGGGTTGGGATTTGGGGTTGGGATTTGCGATTGGGATTTGGGGTTGGGATTGGGAGTTGGGGTTGGGAGTTGGGGTTGGGATTTGGGATTGGGATTTGGGGTTGGGATTGGGGTTGGATTTGGATTGGGATTGGGGTTGGATTTGGGGTTGGATTGGGATTGGGATCAGGATTTGGGATTTGGGATTTGGGATTTGGGATCAGATTTGGGTTTGGGGGTTTGGGATTTGGGGTGGGATTGGATTTGGGGTTGAGATGGGATTTGGGTGGATTGGGATTTGGGATTTGGGGTTGGATCGGCCTCGAGCCCAGCCCGAGAGAGCAGAGCCCACAGGGGCGCCACGGCACTGAGGGGGAAATTGGGATCAAGATTTGGGGTTGGGGTTGGGATTTGGGATTTGGGATTGGGTTTGGGTTGGGTAGGATTTGGGTGGGATTGGGATTTGGGGGGGTTGGGATTTGGGATCAGGATTGGGATTTGGGGTTTGGGATCGGCCTCAAGCCCGGCCCAGGAGAGCAGAGCCCGCAGGGCGGCCACGGCGCTGAGGGGAAAATTGGGATCGGGATTTGGGGTTGGGATTTGGGATCGGCCTCGAGCCGGCCTGGGACAGCAGAGGCCGCAGGGCAGCCACGGTGCTGTGGGGAAATAGGGATTGGGATTTGGGACTTGGGGTCGGGATTTGGGGTGGGGATTGGGATTTGGGGTTGGGATTTGGGATTTGGGGTTGGGATTTGGGGTTGGGATTTGGGATTTGGGGTTGGGATTTGGGATTTGGGGTTGGGATTTGGGGTTGGGATTTGGGATTTGGGGTTGGGATTTGGGGTTTGGGATCGGCCTCGAGCCCGGCCCAGGACAGCAGAGCCTGCAGGGCGGCCACGGCGCTGAGGGGGAAATCGGGATTGGGATCAGGATTTGGGATTTGGGGTTAGGATTTGGGGTTGGGATTTGGATTTGGGATTTGGGGTTGGATTGGGATTTGGGGTTGGGATTGGGATTTGGGCTTGGGATTGGGATTTGGGGTTGGGATTGGGATTTGGGGTTGGGATTTGGGGTTGGGATTGGGATTTCGGGTTGGGATTTGGGATTTGGGGTTGGGATTTGGGATTTAGGATTTGGGATCAGCCTTGAGCCCGGCCCAGGACAGCAGAGCCCACAGGGTGACCACAGTGCTGTGGGGAAAATTGGGATTGGGATTTGGGATTTGGGATTTGGGGTTGGGATTTGGGGTTGGGATTGGGATTTGGGGTTGGGATCGGGATTTGGGGTTGGATCAGGATTTGGGGTTGGGATTGGGGTTGGGATTTGGGGTTGGGATCGGCCTCGAGCCCGGCCCGGGACAGCAGAGCCTGCAGGGTGGCCACGGCGCTGTGGGGGAAATCGGGATTTGGGATTGGGATTGGGATTTGGGATTTGGGATTTGGGGTTGGGGTTGGGATTTGGGGTTGGGATTTGGGATCGGTCTCGAGCCGGCCCAGGAGAGCAGAGCCCGCCGGGCAGCCATGGCGCTGCCGGGGAAAATTGGAATTGGGGTTGGGATTTGGTGTTGGGATTTGGGGTTGGGATTTGGGATTTGGGATTTTGGATTTGGTGTTGGGATTTGGGGTCGGGATTTGGGGTTGGATCTGGGTTTGGGGTCAGATCTGGGATTGGATTCACAATTGGGATTTGGGGTTGGATTTGGGATTTGGGGTTGGGATTGGGATCAGGTCAGGGATTGGATTCAGGTTTGGGATTTGGGGTTGGATTTGGGATCGGATCCGGATCTGGGCTGTGCTTTGGATCTGCAATTGGATTCAGGATTTGCCATCCGCGATCGGCTCAGGAATCGGATTTGGGACCGAATCCAGGACTGAATTTGGGACCGAATTTTGGAATTGCCTCCATCTCCATCCCCGCACATCCCGAGCCAATAATTCCCTGCCCGGAAACTCCAGGAATTCCGGGGCTGGAGCGAACAAAAACCCAGACTGACAAAAAAAAATCCAAAAAACCCCTGGAAAGGACAAAAAAAAAAAACCTCCGGAGCTACTGGAAGGAATTATCCTTTTTTTTTTTCATGGAAGGAAGGATTTACGGCCTCGGATTGTTTTGTCTCGGAGCAACATCTGGAAAAGATCCTTTCCCTCCCGTCAAAACACCGGAAAGCCGAGCCAGGGAGAAATCCCGGCTGCCGGAACGGGGATCCCACACGCACCCGGAGGGAATCCGGGATTTCGGGATTTTCCGAGATTTTCCCGTCGGGATTTATCCCAAATTCCCTGGGGAGCCTCTGGAATTTGGGGATTCCAGGACATTCGGGGAAAAACGACGGAAAATCCATCCCGGACGAAAAGTTCCCTTTGGGATTTACGGAACGATCCCGGAGGGTTTTTTTTTTTCCGACTTTTTCCTGGATTCCAAAGGAGCCGGGATCGAAAAAAAACCCAAAAAACCCCAAAATCCGAGGAAAAAAAGCCCAAAAATGGAAAAATCCGAGAGGTTTTTCCCCAAAAAATAAAATAAAAAGTCGCCCAGAGGAGCTGGAAAGATCCCGGGGGAAGTTTTTGCCCGGAAAAAAAAAATGGAATTCCGGGAAAAATAACGAAACCAGAATGGCCTCGGAGCTTCTGGGGTTAATTAAGGATTAATTAAGGATTAATTAAGGATTAATTAAGGAAAATTCGGGGATGCAGCCCAGGGAAATCTGCGGGGATTGGGAAATCCTGGAATCCGGGAACGGGAAGGGATAAAATCCCATAAATCCCATAAATCCCACGAATCCCGTCCCAAAATTCCCATAAATCCCACAAATCCCATCCCAGGGATCCCATTATCCCACCCCATAAATTCCTCATTAATTCCCATAAATTCCCCATTAATTCCCATCAATCCCATAAATCCCATCCCATCAATCCATAAAATCCCATCAATCCCATCCCGTTATCCCATCCAATCCCGTTATCCCACAAAACCCCAAAAATCCCCCAGATCCCATCACCCCACCCCCTTTTCCTCCCAAATCCCCTTTTCCCACAGAATTCCCACCTTTTCCCTTCCCCCCAAAATTCCCAGGTTTTTCCTACGGAATTCCTGCATTTCCCCCAAGAATTCCCAGTTTTCCTGCAGAATTCTCACCTTCCCCCATGGAATTCCCACCCTTTTCCCCATAGAATTCCCAGTTTTCCCCACAAAATTCCCAGTTTTTCCCACAGAATTCCCAGTTTTCCCAACAAAATTCCCAGCTTTCCTGCAGAATTCCTGCTTTTCCCCAGAGAATTCGCAGTTTCCCCCCCAGAATCCCTGGTTTTTCCATGGAATTCCCACATTCCCTCACAAAATTCCCCCATTTCCCACCCAAATTCGCGCTTTACCCCTGAATTCCCTCATTTCCCCACAGAATTCCCAATTTTTCCTACAGAATTCCCACGTTTCCCCCCAGAATTCCCACATTTCCCCAGAATTCCCAGTTTTTCCCCACAAAATTCCCAGTTTTTCCTGCAGAATTCCCACTTTTTCCCCGTGGAATTCTCTATTTCCCCTCAGAAATTCCCACATTTCCCCCCAGAATTCTCACTTTCCCCACGGAATTCCCAGGTTTTTCCCCCCGGAATTCCCACATTTCCCACACAATTCCCACATTTTCCCCCAAAATTCCCACATTTCCCCCAGGGATTCCCACTTTTCCCATGGAATTCCTGCTTTTTCCACGGAATTCCCACCTTTTCCCCCAAAATTCTCACTTCCCCCCCAGAATTCCCAATTTTCCCCCCGGAATTCCTGCTTTTCCCCACAAAATTCCATCTTTTCCCACAGAATTCCCACATTTCCCCAAGGAATTCCCTCTTTTTCCATGGATTTCCCTCATTTCCCACACAATTTCCACCTTTCCCCCAGGAATTCCCACATTTTCCCTCAAAATTCCCACTTTTCCCCCAGGAATTCCCACATTTTCCCCCAGAATTCCCACTTTTCCCCCTGGAATTCCTGCCCTTTCCCCCCAGAATTCCCAGTTTTCCCCACAGAACTCCCACTCCTCCCACACAATTCCCACCTTTCCCCATGGAATTCCCAGTTCTTCCGATGGAATTCCCACATTCCCTCACAGATTTCCACCTTTTTTCCCCCAGAATTCCCACATTTCCCCCGTGGAATTCCTGCTTTTCCCAATAGAATTCCTGCCTTTTCCCCCCAGAATTCGGGCTTTTTCCCACAAAATTCCCATTTTTTCCTGCAGAATTCCCATTTTTCCCCCTGGAATTCCTGCCCTTTCCCCCCAGAATTCCCAGTTTTCCCCCAGAATCCCAGCTTTTCCCATGGAATTCCCACCTTTTCCCCACAGAAATTCCCACCTTTCCTGTAGAATTCCCACATTTCCCCTTGTAATTCCCAGTTTTCCCCACAGAATTCCCGAATTTCTCCACAGAATTCCCACTTCTCCCTCAGGAATTCCCACCTTTCCTGCAGAATTCCAACTTTCCCCCCCCCCAACTCCCAGTTTTCCTCCCTGAAATTCCCACATTTCCACCCAGAACTCCTGGTTTTCCCATGGAATTCCCAGTTTTTCCTGCAGAATTCCCACATTTCCCCTTGGAATTCCCACCTTTCCCCCCAGAATTCCCACTTTTCCCCCCAAAATTCCCACATTTCCCCCCAGAATTCCCAGGTTTTCCCCCCGGAATTCCCACTTTTCCCCCCAAAATTCCCACATTTCCCACACAATTCCCACATTTCCCCCGGAATTCCCAGTTCTTCCCCCCAGAATTCCCAGTTTTTCCCCCCGGAATTCCCACTTTTCCCCTGAAATTCCCAGTTTTTCCCCCTGGAATTCCCAGTTTTTCCCCCCAGAATTCCCACATTTCCCCGGAATTCCCACATTTCCCTCTGGAATTCCTGCATTCCCCCCTGGAATTTCCAGTTTTCCCCCCCAGAATTCCCACTTTTCCCCTTGGAATTCCCACCTTTCCCCCATGGAATTCCCAGTTTTTCCCCCCGGAATTCCCGGTTTTTCCCCGCTCACCTGCCGGCCTGGGCGTTCCCCTTTTCCCGGGATTTGTGGCCGGGCGGGCGCAGGGAGCGGCCCAGGAGCAGGAGGAGGCTCCGGAAAAGCTCCGGGAATCGCTCCAGGACGGCCGGAGCCGCCTCCGGCACCGACAGCAGCTCGGCCAGGGCCAGCGGGGCCTGCGGGGTGGGGGAAAAGTGGGAATAAATGGGAAAAACAGGAAAAAAATGGGAATGCTGAGGGAAAAACCGGGAATGCTGAGAGGGAAAAATGGGAAAAAAATGGGAAAAAAAATGGGAAAAAATGGGAAAAAATGGGGAAAAAAGGGGAAAAAAGGGGAAAACCCAGGAAAAAACAGGAATGCTGAGAGGGAAAAAATGGGAATGCTGAGGGGGAAAATGGGGAAAAATAGGAAAAAATGGGAAAAAATGGGAATGCTGAGGGAAAACCGGGAAAAACCAGGAAGGCTGCAGGAAAAAATGGGAAAAAATGGGAAAAAATGGGAAAAAAATGGGAAAAAATGGGAAAAAATGGGAATGCTGACGGAAAAACCGGGAATGCTGCAGGAAAAAATGGGAAAAAATGGGGGAAAATGGGAAAAAAGGGGAATGCTGCAGGAAAAGTGGGAAAAACCCCAGGAAAAACTGGGAATGCGGAGGGGAAAATCAGGAAAAAATGGGAAAAAATGGGAAAAAAGGGGAAAACTGGGAAAAATCGGGAATGCTGAGGGGAAAAATGGGAAAAAATGGGAAAAAATGGGAAAAAATGGAAAAAAATGGGAAAAATGGGAAAAAATGGGAAAAATTGGGAAAAACAGGGAATGCTGAGGGAAAAAATGAGAAAAAATGGGAAAAATGGGGGGAAATGGGGAAAAAAGGAAAAAAAATGGGAATGCTGCGGGAAAAGTGGGAAAAACCCTGGGAAAAATTTGGAATGCGGAGGGAAAAATGGGAAAAACCGGGAATGCTGTGGGAAAAGTGGGAAAAACCCCAGGAAAAACTGGGAATGCAGAGGGAAAAACTGGGAAACATGGGGGAAAACCGGGAATGCGGAGGGGAAACTGGGAATGCTATGGAAAAACCAGGAAAAAACCGGGAATGCTGGGGGAATATATGGGAAAAAATGGGAAAAAAGGGGAAAAAGGGGGAAAAAAATGGGGAAAAATGGGGAAAAAATGGGAAAAAATGGGAATGCTGAGGGAAAAACCGGGAATGCTGAGGGAAAACCGGGAAAAAACGGGAATTCTGAGGGAAAAATCGGGAATGCGGAAGGAAAAACGTCACAAAAAACTGGGAATGCTGAGGGAAGAACAGAGAAATGTTGAGGGAAAACCGGGAATGCTGAGGGAAAAATGGGAAGAACCCCAGGAAAAACTGGGAATGATGGAGGAAAACTGGGAAAAATCGGGAATGCTGAGGGAAAAGTGGGAAAAACCGGGAATGCTGAGGGAATATATGGGAAAAAAAGGGGAAAAAAGGGAAAAAATGGGAAAAAATGGGAAAAAATGGGAAAAAATGGGAAAAATGGAAAAAATGGGAAAAAATGGGAAAAAATGGGAAAAATGGGAAAAATGGGAAAAATTGGGAAAAAATGGGAATGCTGAGAAGAAAAACTGGGAATGCTGAGGGGGAAAAATGGGAAAAAAATGGGAGAAAATGGGAAAAAACGGGGAAAAAAGGGAAAAAATGGAAAAAATGGGGAAAAAATGGGAAAAAATGGGAAAAATGGAAAAAATGGGAAAAAAATGGGAAAAAATGGGAAAAAACGGGAATGCTGAGGGGAAACTGGGAATGCTGGGGGAAAACCAGGAAAAACCGGGAATGCTGCAGGAAAAAATGGGAAAAAATGGGAAAAAATGGGAAAAAAATGGGAAAAAATGGGAAAAAAATGGGAAAAAAAGGGGAAAAAAGGGGAAAAACCAGGAATGCTGAGAGGGAAAAATGGGGAAAAATGGGAAAACCCAGGAAAAACCGGGAATGCTGAGAGGGAAAAATGGGAATGCTGAGGGGGAAAATGGGGAAAAATGGGAAAAAATGGAAAAAACTGGGAATGCTGAGGGAAAAATCGAGAATGCTGAGGGAAAAAATGGGAAAAAATGGGAAAAACCAGGAAAAACTGGGAATGCTGGGGGAAAACAGGGAAAAACCAGGAATGCTGAGGGAATATATGGGAAAAAATGGAAAAAAATGGGAAAAAATGGGAAAAATGGGAAAAAATAGGAAAAAATGGGAAAAATGGGAAAAAATGGGAATGTTGAGGGAAAAGTGGGAATGCTGAGGGGAAAAATGGGAAAAAATGGGAAAAAATGGGGAAAAAATGGGAAAAAATGGGAAAAAATGGGAGAAAATGGGAATGCTGTGGGAAAAGTGGGAAAAAATGGGAAAAATGGGAAAAAATGGGAAAAATGGGAAAAATGGGAATGCTGGGGGAAAAGTGGAAAAACCCCAGGAAAAACTGGGAATGCTGAGGGAAAAACCAGGAAAAACTGGGAATGATGGAGGAAAACCGGGAAAAATCGGGAATGCTGAGGAGAAAACTGGGAATGCTGAGGGAAAAGTGGGAAAAACTGGGAATGCTGAGAGGAAAAATGGGAAAAAATGGGAAAAAATGGGAAAAAAGGGAAAAAAAGGGAAAAATGGGAAAAAATGGGAAAAAAGGGAAAAAATGGGGAAAAATGAGAAAAAATGGGAAAAATGTGAAAGAATGGGAAAAAATGGGAAAAAAGGGAAAAAATGGGAAAAAATGGAAAAATGGAAAAAATGGAAAAAAAGGGAAAAATGGGAAAAATGGGAAAAAAGGGGAAAAAATGGGAAAAAAGGGGAAAAATGGAAAGATGGGAAAAAATGGGAAAAAATGGGAATGCTACAGGAAAAAATGGGGAAAAAAGAGAAAAAATGGAAAAAAATGGGGAAAAAAATGGGAAAAAAGGGAAAAAATGGGAATTCTGCAGGAAAAAATGGGAAAAAATGGAAAAAATGGGAAAAATGGGAAAAATGGGAAAAATGGGAAAAAATGGAAAAAGTGGGAAAAAATGGAAAAAGTGGGAAAAAAGGGAAAAATGGGAAAAAATGGGAAAAAATGGAAAAAATGGGAAACATGGGAAAAAATTGGGAAAATGGGGAAAAATGGGAAAAAATGGGAAAAAATGGAAAAAATGGAAAAAAATGGGAAAAAATGGGAAAATGGAATGCTGCAGGAAAAAGTGGGAAAAACCCCAGGAAAAACCGGGAATGTGGAGGGAAAAATGGGAATGCTGAGGGAAAAACTGGGAAAAACCGGGAATGCTGAGGGAAAAATGGGAAAAATTGGGAAAAACCAGGAAAAACTGGGAATGCGGAGGGAAAAACTGGAGAAACCTCAGAAAAAAATGGGGAAAACTGGGAATGCTGAGGGGAAAACCTCGGGAAAAACCAGGTAAAACCAGGAACGCTGAGAGAAAAACCGGGAATGTTGAGGGAAAAACTGGGAATGCTGAGGGAAAAGTGGGAAAAACTGGGAAAAACCGGGAATGTTGAGGGAAAATGGGGAAAAATTGGGAAAAACCGGGAAAAACTGGGAATGCTGAGGGAAAAATGGGAATGCTGAGGGAAACTGGGAAAAACTGGGAATGCTGCGGGAAAAGCAGGAAAAAACCTCGGGAAAAACTGGGAAAAACCAGGAAAAACTGGGAATGCTGAGGGAAAACCAGGAATGCTGAGGGAAAATGGGGAAAAAGTGGGAATGCTGTGGGGAAACTGAGAAAAACCAAAGAAAAAACAGGAAAAACCAGGAAAAACCGGAAATGCTGAGGGAAAAACCAGAAAAAACTGGGAATGCTGCAGAGAAAAACTGGGAACGCTGAGGGAAAAACTGGGAATGCTGAGGGAAAAAATGGGAAATTTTTCTGGGAATTATCCAGATTTTTCTGGCATTTTCTAGAATTTTCTGTAATTTCCTGGGAATTTCCAGGAATTTCCCAGAACTTTCTGGATTCTTTTTTTCTGAGAATTTCCCAGGAATTTCTGGGATTTTTTGCTGATGTTTTTAAAAATTTTCCTGATTTTTTCTTCGAATTTTTTTTTTTTTAATGGTCCAGATTTTTCTGGGAATTTCCCAGAATTTTCTGGATTTTTTTTCCTTTTTTTAATTTCCTGGAGTTTTCTGGATTTTTATCCCGGAATTTTCCTGGGAATTTTCCAGAATCTTCTGGGAATTTTCAGAGATTTTATGAAATCTTTGGGATTTCAGAAATAATTTCATAAATCCCAGAATCTTTCTGGGATTTTCCAGAATTTCCCAAAATTTTCCCGAATTTCCTGGAATTTCCAGGAATTTCCCAGAATTTTCTGAGAATTTCCCAGGAATTTCAGGGAATTTTTGACGATTTTTTTTTTTAATATATTTTCCAGATTTTTTTTTTTTAATTTTTTTTTTTTAGATTTTCCACAATTTCCCGGGAACTTTCTAGGAATTTCCAGGAATTTTCCACATTTCCTTCCCCCCACCCCCAGAAATTTTTTTTGATTTTATCTGGGAATTATCCAGATTTTTTTCTGGGCGTTTTCCAGAATTTTCTGGATTTTTTGGGGGAATTTTCTGGGATTTTTCCGGGATTTTTTTTTTGGGAATTTTGGGGAATTTTGGGGGCTGACTCACGGCCAGGCCGCCTTTGCTCTCCGTGCCGGGATTTTCCCGCTCCAGCTGCTCCAGGAGCTGCTCCAGCACCTGCGGGGCCAGCGCCGGCTCCGAGCCCAGCGCCCGCCACTGCCAGCGCCGCTCGCTGGCCCCCGGAAAGAGAGAGAGAGAGAGAAGGTTCTGGAATGTTGGAGATTTTATGGGGATTTTTTTTTGATTTTTTAGGGTTTTTTTAGGGTTTTTTAAAAATTTTTTTGGGGAATTTTTGGGGATTTTATGGGGATTTTATGGGGATTTTTTGGTGATTTTTTTTGATTTTTTTTGAATTTATGGGGATTTTATGGGAATTTTATGGGGATTTTTTGGGGGGATTTTTTTTGGATTTTATGGGGATTTTTTGGGGATTTTTTGGGGATTTTATGGAGATTTTATGGGGGTTTTATGGGGATTTTTTGAGATTTTTTTGGTGATTTTGGGGGTTTTTTTTGAGATTTTTTTTGGATGTTATGGGGATTTCTTTGGGATTTCTTTTTTTTTTGGATTTTTTAGAGATTTTATGGGGATTATTTGGGATTTTTTTGGTGATTTTTTCTGGGATTTTTTAGGGATTTTTTTGGATTTTAAGGGAATTCTTTGGGGATTTTATAGAGATTTTATGGGGATTTTTTGGGAAATTTCTGGGGATTTTCTGGGGATTTTGGGGAATTTTATGGGGATTTTTTAGGGATTTTTTTGGGATTTTCCTGGGAATTCCTGGGGCCAGCGCCGGCTCCGAGCCCAGCGCCCGCCACTGCCAGCGCCGCCCGCTGGCCCCCGGAAAGAGAGAGAGAGAGAACGTTCCGGAATGTCGGGGATTTTTGGGGATTTTTTGGGATTTTTTGAGGATTTTTTTTTGATTTTTAAAGATTTTTTTGGGATTTTTTTTTGATTTTTTAGGGATTTTTTGGATTTTTTTGGGATTTTTTGGGGACTTTTTGGGGATTTTTTTGGGATTTTATGGGGATTTTTTGGGGATTTTTTTGGGTTTTATGGGGATTTTATGGGATTTTTTTGGAATTTTTGGGTATTTTTTGGGTATTTTTTTGGAATTTTGGGGAATTTTTGGGGATTTTTTTGGGGATTTTTTGGGGATTTTATGGGGCTTGTTTTGGGATTTTGTTGGGGAATTTTTGGGAATTTTATGGGGATTTTGGGGGATTTTTTGGAGATTTTATGGGGGTTTTATGGGGGATGTTTTGAGATTTTTTTGGGGATTTTATGGGGAATTTTTTTGGATTTTTTTTGGAATTTTCTGGGAATTTTCTGGGGATTTTCCAGGGAATTCCTGGGGCCAGCGCCGGCTCCGAGCCCAGCGCCCGCCACTGCCAGCGCTGCCCGCTGCCCCCCGGAAAAAGAGAGAGAACATTCCAGAATGTCGGGGATTTTTGGGGATATTATGGGGATTTTTTGAGGATTTTTTTTTGATTTTTTAAAGATTTTTTTGGGATTTTTTGGGGATTTTCTAGGGATTTTTTGGATTTTTTGGGGATTTTTTGGGGATTTTTTTTTTTATTTTTTGGGGATTTTATAGGGATTTTATGGGGATTTTATGGGGAATTTTTGGGATTTTTTGGGATTTTTTTGGGATTTCATCGGGATTTTAAAGGGAATTTATGGGGATTTTTTGGGATTTTTTGGGGATTTTTTGGGGGATGTTTTGGGAATTTTCTGGGATTTTCCTGTGAATTCCTGGGGCCAGCGCCGGCTCCGAGCCCAGCGCCCACCACTGCCAGCGCCGCCCGGTGCACCCCGGAAAAAGAGAGAGAACGTTCCGGAATGTCGGGGATTTTTTGGGGATTTTATGGGGACTTTTTGGGATTTTTTTTGGGGATTTTTTTGGATTTTTTAGGGATTTTTTGGGGATTTTTTGGGGATTTTTTTTGGATTTTTGGGGAATTTTCTGGGGATTTTTGGGGAATTTTTTGGGATTTTTTGGGGATTTTATGGGGATTTATTGGGGATTTTATAGGGATTTTATGGGTATTTTTTGGGGATTTTTTGGGATTTTTTTTGGATTTCTGGGGGGATTTTTTGGGGATTTTATGGGGATTTTATGGAGATTTTTTAGGATTTTTGGGAGATTTCTGGGGATTTTTTGGGATTTTTTGAGATTTTTTTGGTGATTTTGTTTTTGGATTTTATAGAGATTTTATGGGGATTTTTTGGGATTTTTGGG
>WQNJ02000357.1:0-47293 GCA_016584745.2 Phylloscopus trochilus trochilus | reverse complement strand
AAAATGGGAAAAAATGGGAAAATTGGGGAAAAAATGGGAAAATTGGAGAAATTTGGGGGGATATTGGGGAAAAAATGGGGAAAAAATGGGAGTTGGAAGGGGAAAATGGGAAAAAAAATGGAGAAAATGGGGGAAAATGAGGGGGAAATGGGGAAAAATGGGGGAAAAAAGGGAAAATTTGGGGGGAAAAAGGGAAAATTGGGGAAAAAATGGGGAAAATGGGAAAAAAATGGGGGGGGAATGGGGAAATTGGGGAAATTTGGGGGGATATTGGGGAAATTGGGTAAAAAAATGGGAAAAAATGGGGAAAAAATGAGAGTTTGAGAGGGAAAATGGGGAAAAATGGGGGGGAAATGGGGAAAAAATGGGGGGAAAATGAGGGAATTTGGGGAAATTTGGGGAAAAAATGGGAAAATTTGAGGAAAAAATGGGAGTTTGAGAGGGAAATTGGGGAAATTTGGGGAAAAAATGGGAAATTTGGGGAAATTTGGGGAAAAAATGGGGAAATTGGTGAAAAAAAATGGGGGAAATGGGAAAAAAATGGGGGAAATGGGGGGAAAATGGGGAAAAAATGGGGAAATGGGGGAAAATGGGGGGAAATGGGAAAAAGGGGGGAAAATGGGAAATTTGGGGGGAAAATGGGGGGAAATGGGGAAATTTGGGGAAATTTGGGGGGAAAATGGGAGTTTGAGAGGGAAATTGGGGAAAAATAATGGGGAAAATGGGAAAAAATGGGAAAAATGAGGAAAATGGGAAGAAAAGGGGAAAATGGGGGAATGGGGAAAATGGGGAAAAATGGGGGGAAAATGGGAGAAAATGGAGAAGATGGGGAAAAATGGGAAAAAAGGGGGGGGAAATGGGGGAAAAATGGGAGTTTGAGGAGGATATTGGGGAAAAAATGGGGGAAATGGGGAAAAATGGGGAATAATGGGAGGAAAATGGGAGGAAAATGGAGGAAATGGGGAAAAAAAACGGGGAAAAAAGCTGGGAAGCTGAGAAAAGCAAGGAGGAAGGTGGGAAAGCAGGAATTTTGGGACAATTTTGAGATAATTTTGGGACAATTTTGGGACAATTCCGGGATAATTCCGGGACAATTTTGGGATAATTTTGGGATAATTCTGGGACAATTCAGGGATAATTCCACGACAATTTTGAGATAATTTTGGGACAATTTTGGGATAATTTTGGGATCATTTTGGGATCATTTTGGGACCATTTTGGGACCATTTTGGGACCATTTTGGGACAACTTTGGAATAATTTTGGGACGACTTTGAGATAATTCAGAGATAATTCCAGAATAATTCTGGGACAATTTTGGGACAATTTTGGGACAATTCTGGGATAATTTTGGGACACTTTTGGGATAATTCTGGGACAATTTTGGGATAATTCTGGGACAACTTTGGTATAACTCCAGAATAATTCTGGGATAATTCGGGGACAATTTTGGGACACTTTTGGGACAATTCCGGGTAATTTTGGGATAATTTTGAGATAACTCTGGGACAATTTTGGGATAACTCTGGGTAATTCCAGGATAATTTTGGGACAACCTTGGGATAATTGTGGGGTAATTCTGGGATAATTTTGGGATAATTCCAGGATAATTGTGGGATAATTCTGGGACAATTTTGAGATAATTTTGGGACAATTTTGAGATCATTTTGGGATAATTCTGGGATAATTCTGGGGACAATTTTGGGACGATTTTGGGACGATTCCAGGATAATTTTGGGATAATTCTGGGCAATTCCAGGATAATTCCAGGATAATTCCGGGACCATTTTGAGACAATTTTGAGATAATTTTGGGACACTTTTGGGACACTTTTGGGATCATTTTGGGACAATTTTGGAACAATTTTGGGACCATTTTGGGATCATTTTGCGATCATTTTGGGACGACTTTGGGATAATTCCAGGATTATTCTGAGATAATTTTGGGACAATTTTGAGATAATTTTAGGATCATTTTGGGATCATTTTGGGGACAATTTTGGGACACTTTTGGGACAATTCCGGGATAATTTTGGGATAATTTTGGGACACTTTTGGGACAATTCTGGGATAATTCCAGGACAATTTTGGGATAATTCCAGGATAATTCCAGGATAATTTCGGGACCATTTTGAGATAATTTTGGGATCATTTTGGGATAATTTTGGGGACAATTCTGGGACCATTTTGGGGTAATTTTGGGGACAATTTTGGGATAATTCTGGGACAACTTTGGGATAATTCCAGGATAATTTTGAGATAATTTTGGGACAATTTTGGGACCATTTTGGGACCATTTTGGGATAATTCCGGGATAATTCCGGGATAATTTTGGGACAATTTTGGGATCATTTTGGGATAATTTTGGGATCATTTTGGGACAATTCCGGGACAATTCTGGGACAATTTTGGGACCATTTTGGGACCATTTTGGGACAATTCCGGGACAATTCTGGGACAATTTTGGGACCATTTTGGGATAATTTTGGGATCATTTTGAGATAATTTTGGGACAATTTTAGGATAATTTTGGGATAATTTTGGGACAACTTTGGGACCATTTTGGGACGATTTTGGGACAATTCTGGGATAATTCTGGGACAATTTTGGGATAATTCCGGGATATTTTTGGGATAATTCTGGGATAATTCTGGGGTAATCTGGGGATGATTCTGGGGTGATTTTGGGATAATTTGGGACAATTTTGGGACAATTCCGGGATAATTTTGAGATAATTTTGGGACAATTCTGAGATAATTTTAGGACCATTTTGGGACAATTTTGGGACCATTTTGGGACCATTTCGGGACCATTTTGGGACCATTTTGGGATCATTTTGGGACAACTTTGGGACAACTTTGGGACGACTTTGAGATAATCCCAGGATAATTCCAGGATTATTCCAGGATAATTTTTGGGATCATTTTGGGATCATTTTGGGACAATTCCGGGATAATTCCAGGACAATTTTGGGATAACTTTGGGATAATTTTGGGACAATTTTGGGATAACTCTGGGTAATTCTAGGATAATTTTGGAGTAATTTTGGGATGATTCCAGGATAATTCTGGGACAACTTTGGCATAATTCTGGAATAATTAATTTTGGGATGATTTTGGGACAATTTTTGGGACAATTTTGGGACAATTTTGGGATAATTCTGGGACAATTCTGGGCACTTCTGGGACAATTCCGGGATAATTCCAGGATAATTCCAGGATAATTTTAGGACCATTTTGGGACAATTTTGGGACCATTTTGGGACCATTTTGGGACCATTTGGGGATAATTTTGGGGGTGTTCTCACAGGCACAGCGCAGGTCTCGGGCCGGGGTGCTGGCCCTGGATGCGCAGCTGGAAGACGGAGTGAGAGCGCGAGGAGCGCTCGTTGAGGCCGGTGCGAGCCACCGAGCGCTGCGAGCCCGCCCGCACCAGCAGCTCCAGCACCTAAAAACGGGGAGAAAAAAGGGAAAAATGGGAAAAAAACACCGGGAAAAAATGGGAAAGGGGGAGGGGGGAGAAGGGGAAAAAATGGGGGGGGAAAAGGGAAAAAAATGGGGGGGGAGGGAAGGGGTTTTGGGGGGGTGTAGCTTCGAAGCGTCCCCTCAGAATTCCCAAATTTGCACCTAAAATTGCCAAATTTTCACCTCAAATTTGGGAATTTCTGGCGAAAATTCTGGGATTTCTGGAAAAATCCCCGAATTTCCACCTAAAATCCTCAAATTTACACCTAAAATACTCAAATTTACACCTAAAATCCTCAAATTTCCATATCAAATTCGTGAATTTCCACCTAAAATCCCCCAATTTCCACCAAAAATCCCCCAATTTCCACCAAAAATCCCCCAATTTCCACCAAAAATCCCCCAATTTCCACATCAAATTCGTGAATTTCCACATAAAATCCCTGAATTTCCACCTAAAATCCTCAAATTTCCACCTAAAATCTTCAATTTCCATCTTAAATCCCCAAATTTCCACATCAAATTCGTGAATTTCCACCTAAAATCCCCCAATTTCCACCTAAAATCCCGGAATTTCCACCTCAAATCCCTGAATTTCCACCTAAAATCCTCAAATTTCCATCTCAAATCCCCAAATTTCCACATCAAATTCCTGAATTTCCACCTAAAATCCCTGAATTTCCACCTAAAATCCTCAAATTTACACCTAAAATCCCCAAATTTCCACATCAAATTCGTGAATTTCCACCTAAAATTCCTGAATTTCCAGCAAAAATCCCTGAATTTCCACCTAAAATCCTCAAATTTCCACCTAAAATCCCCCAATTTCCACCTAAAATCCCTGAATTTCCACCTAAAATCCTGGAATTTCCACCTCAAATCCCCAAATTTCCACATCAAATTCGTGAATTTCCACCTAAAATTCCTGAATTTCCACCTAAAATTCCTGAATTTCCACCAAAAATCCCAGAATTTCCACCTCAAATCCTCAAATTTCCAGCAAAAATCCCGGAATTTCCACCAAAAATCCCGGAATTTCCACCTAAAATCCTCAAATTTCCAGCAAAAATCCCTGAATTTCCACGTAAAATCCCCCAATTTCCCCCTAAAATCCCTGAATTTCCATCTCAAATCCCCAAATTTCCACATCAAATTCGTGAATTTCCACCTAAAATTCCTGAATTTCCACCTAAAATCCTCAAATTTCCACTGAAAATCCCAGAATTTCCACCTAAAATCCCCCAATTTCCACCTAAAATCCTCAAATTTCCACCAAAAATCCCGGAATTTCCACCAAAAATCCCCAAATTCCTGCTCCTCACTCTCCACAGGCACCCAGGTGAGGTTGGGCAGGTGCAGCTCTGAAGCGTTCCCTCGGGATTCTGAAATTTCCAGTAAAAATCGTGGAATTTTCACCAGAAATTCGGGAATTTCTGGCGAAAATTCTGGGATTTCCAGCAAAAATCCCGGAATTTCTGGCAAAAATCCCGGAATTTCTGGCAAAAATCCCGGAATTTCCAGCAAAAATCCTCAAATTTCCACCTCAAATGCCGGAATTTCCACCTCAAATCCCTGAATTTCCACCTCAAATCCCTGAATTTCCACATCAAATTCCTGAATTTCCACCTAAAATCCCGGAATTTCCACCTAAAATCCTCAAATTTCCACTGAAAATCCTCAAATTTACACCTAAAATACTCAAATTTCCACCTCAAATGCCGGAATTTCCACCTCAAATCCCCAAATTTCCACATAAAATCCTCAAATTTCCACCTCAAATCCTGGAATTTCCACCTAAAATCCTCAAATTTCCAGCAAAAATCCCTGAATTTCCACCTAAAATCCCTGAATTCCTGCTCCTCGCTCTCCACGGGCACCCGGGTGAGGTTGGGCACCTGCAGCTCCAAAGTGCCCCCTCAGGATCTTCAAATTTCCACCCAAAATCCCGAAATCTCCCACTAAAATCCCAGAATTTCCACCAAAAATCCTGGAATTTGCACCTAAAATCCTCAAATTTACACCTAAAATCTCTGAATTTCCACCTAAAATCCCGTAATTTCCACCTAAAATCCCCCAATTTCCACCAAAAATCCTCAAATTTCCACTGAAAATCCCAGAATTTCCACCCCAAATCCTCAAATTTCCACCTAAAATCCCCCAATTTCCACCTAAAATCCCTGAATTTCCACCTCAAATCCCGAATTTCCACCTCAAATCCTCGAATTTCCACCTAAAATCCCGGAATTTCCACCTAAAATCCCTGAATTCCAGGATCCCCACCTGCTCCTTACTCTCCACAGGCACCCAGGTGAGGTTGGGCAGGTGCAGCTCTGAAGCGTCCCCTCGGGATTCTGAAATTTCCAGCAAAAATCCTGGAATTTTCACCTCAAATTCGGGAATTTCTGGCAAAAATCCTGGGATTTCCGGCAAAAATCCCGGAATTTCTGGCAAAAATCATGGAATTTTCACCTCAAATGCGGGAATTTCTGGCGAAAATTCTGGGATTTTTGGCAAAAATCACGGAATTTCCAGCAAAAATCATGGAATTTTCACCTCTAATTCGGGAATTTCTGGCAAAAATACTGGGATTTCTGGCAAAAATCCCGGAATTTCCAGCAAAAATCATGGAATTTTCACCTCAAATTCGGGAATTTCTGGCAAAAATACTGGGATTTCTGGCAAAAATCCCAGAATTTCCGCCTAAAATCCCGGAATTTCCACATCAAATTCGTGAATTTCCACCTAAAATCCCCCAATTTCCACCAAAAATCCCTGAATTTCCACCTCAAATCCTCAAATTTCCAGCTCAAATCCCCAAATTTCCACATCAAATTCGTGAATTTCCACCTAAAATTCCTGAATTTCCACCTCAAATCCCTGAATTTCCACCTCAAATCCTCAAATTTACACCTAAAATCCCCAAATTTCCACATCAAATTTGTGAATTTCCACCTAAAATTCCTGAATTTCCACCTAAAATCCTCAAATTTACACCTAAAATCCTCAAATTTCCACCTAAAATCCCTGAATTTCCACCCTCAAATCCCCAAATTCCTGCTCCTCGCTCTCCACGGGCACCCAGGTGAGGTTGGGCAGGTGCAGCTCCAAAGTGCCCCCTCAGGATCCTCAAATTTCCACCTCAGATCCCTGAATTTCCACCTCAAATCCCAGAATTTCCACCAAAAGTCCCTGAATTTCTGCATCCCCACCTGCTCCTCACTCTCCACGGGCACCCAGGTGAGTTTGGGCACCTGCATCTCCGAAGTGCCCCCTCAGGATCCTCAAATTTCCACCTCAAATCCCCAAATCTCCCCCTAAAATCCCAGAATTTCCACCTCAAATCCCAGAATTTCCACCTCAAATCCCCAAATTCCCAGATCCCCACCTGCTCCTCACTCTCCACAGGCACCCAGGTGAGGTTGGGTACGCGCAGCTCCAAACTCCCCCCTCAGGATCCTCAAATTTCCACCAAAATCCCCAAATCTCCCCCTAAAATCCCAGAATTTCCACCAAAAATCCCGGAATTTCCACCAAAAATCCCTGAATTTCCACCTAAAATCCCCAAATCTCCCAGATCCCCACCTGCTCCTCACTCTCCACAGGCACCCAGGTGAGGTTGGGCACGTGCAGCTCCAAAGTGCCCCCTCAGGATCCTCAAATTTCCACCAAAAATCCCCGAATTTCTACCTCAAATCCCCAAATTTCCACCTAAAATTCGTGAATTTCCACCTAAAACCCCCAAATCTCCCCCTAAAACCCTCAAATCTCCCGGCTGCCCACCTGCTCCTCACTCTCCACAGGCACCCAGGTGAGGTTGGGCACGTGCAGCTCGTCAGTGCCGGGCGCTAGGCGCCGGATCTCCAGCTCGGATCCCCTCTCCCCTTTGGCCAGCAGCAGGTCGCGCAGCGCCTCGTTGTAAATCTCCAGGAAGCTGGCGGAGAAACGGTACTAACGGCACCTAAAATCCCGGCGATCGGCCCCTCACGGGCACCAGGAACGCCGGGAGCCGGGGTTTCGGCGGGAATTACCTGCCAGCCTTTGCCCGCCAAGTCGCGGGCGCCCAGGAAGAGATGGCGGACAGCCCTGGGGATCATCCCGCGACGCTCGGGTGAGCCCGGAGGTTCCGGGCCTTCCATGGTGAAGGTTTTGCCGCTGCCAGTCTGGCCGTAGGCGAAGATGCAGACGGGGTAACCGTCCAGGGCGGACTGGGGAGGGAGATTTGGGATTTGGGAGTTGGTGAGGGGGAATTTGGGAGTTTCATGAGGGGGGGATTTGGGAGGGCTGAGGGGGGGATTCATGAGGGGAAATTGGGGAATTCATGAGGGGGGAGTCGGGAGTTCTGAGGGGGAGGATTTGGGGAATTCATGAGGGGGAAATTTGGGATTTCTGAGGGGGAAATTTGGGGAGTTCATGAGGGGAAATTGGGGAATTCATGAGGGGAAATTGGGGAATTCATGACGGGGGAATTTGGGAGTTCATGAGGAGAAAATTCGGAAGTTCTGAGGGGGGATTTGGGAGTTCTTGAGGGGAATTTGTGGAATTCATGAGGGGGGAGTCAGGAGTTCTGAGGGGAGATTTAGGGAATTCATGAGGGGGAATTTGGGGAATCCACGAGGGGGAATTTTGGAGTTCTGAGGGGGGGATTTGGGGAATTCATGAGGGGGAAATTGGGGAGTTCTGAGGGGGAAATTTGGGGATTTCATGAGGGGGGAGTTGGGGAATTCGTGAGGGGGGATTTGGGAGTTCATGAGGGGGAATTTAGGAGTTCTGAGGGGGGAGGATTTGGGGAATTCATGAGGAAGATTTGGGTAATTCATGAAGGGGGATTTGGGAGTTCTGAGGGGAGATTTAGGGAATTCATGAGGGGAGAGTTGGGGAATTCATGAGGGGAAATTGGGGAATTCATGAGGGGGAATTTGGGAATTCATGAGGGGGGAGTTGGGAATTCATGAGGGGGGAGGATTTGGGGAATTAATGAGGGGGAAATTTGGGAGTTCTGAGGGGGGAACTTGGGAATTCATGAGAGGGGATTTGGGGAATTCATGAGGGGGAAATTTGGGAGTTCTGAGGGGGAGGATTTGGGAGTTCATGAGGGGGAATTTGGGAAATTCATGAGGGGGAATTTGGGAAATTCATGAGGGAGGGATTTGGGGAATTCATGAGGGGGGAATTGGGGAATCCATGAGGGGGGAGTTGGGGAATCCATGAGGGGGAATATGGGAGTTCTGAGGGGGGGGATTTGGGGAATTCATGAGGGGGGAGTTGGGGAATTCATGAGGGGGAATTTGGGGAATTCATGAGGGGGGGATTTGGGAGTTCTGAGGGGGAAATTTGGGGAGTTCATGAGGGGGAATTTGGGAGTTCTGAGGGGGGGGAGTTGGGGAATTCATGAGGGGGAGATTTGGGATTTCTGAGGGGGAATTTGGGAGTTCCTGAGGGGGAATTTGGGAAATTCATGAGGGGGAATTTGGGAGTTCTGAGGGGGAGGATTTGGGGAATTCATGAGGGGGAAATTTGGGATTTCTGAGGGGGAAATTTGGGGAGTTCATGAGGGGAAAATGGGGAATTCGTGAGGGGGGAGTTGGGGAATTCATGAGGGGGAATTTGGGAGTTCATGAGGGGGGGATTTGGGGAATTCATGAGGGGGGATTTGGAAGTTCTGAGGAGGGGATTTGGGAGTTCATGAGGGGGGAGTTGGGGAATTCATGAGGGGGGAGTTGGGAAATTCATGAGGGGGGAGTTGGGAAATTCATGAGGGGGGAGTTGGGAGTTCTGAGGGGGGAATTCATGAGGGGAAATTGGGGAATTCATGAAAGGGGGAGTTGGGAGTTCTGAGGGGGGAATTTGGGAATTCATGAGGGGGGAGTTGGGGAATTCATGAGGGGGGAATTGGGGAATCCATGAGGGGGGGATTTGGCGAGTTCTGAGGGAGGATTTGGCGAGTTCTGAGGGAGGGATTTGGGAGTTCTGAGGGGGGAGTTGGGAGTTCTGTGGGGGGAGGATTTGGGGAATTCATGAGGAAGATTTGGGTAATTCATGAAGGGGGATTTGGGAGTTCTGAGGGGAGATTTAGGGAATTCATGAGGGGAGAGTTGGGGAATCCATGAGGGGGGAATTGGGGAATCCATGAGGGGGGAGTTGGGGAATTCATGAGGGGGGAGTTGGGGAATTCATGAGGAGGAATTTGGGAGTTCTGAGGGGGAAATTTGGGGAGTTCATGAGGGGGGATTTGGGAATTCATGAGGGGGAAATTTGGGAGTTCTGAGGGGGAAATTTGGGGAATTCATGAGGGGGAAATTTGGGAGTTCTGAGGGGGGGGATTTGGAAATTCATGAGGGGGAATTTGGGAGTTCTGAGGGGGGGGGATTTGGGACTTCATGAGGAGGAATTTGGGGAATTCATGAGGGGAAAATGGGGAATTCATGAGGGGGGGAATTGGGGAATCCATGAGGAGGGATTTGGGGAATTCATGAGGGGGAAATGGGGAATTCATGAGGGTGGATTTGGGAGTTCTGAGGGGAATTTGAGAATTCATGAGAGGGGATTTGGGGAATTCATGAGGGGAAATTTGGGGAATTCATGAGGGGAAATTTGGGGAATTCATGACGGGGGGATTTAGGAGTTCTGAGGGGGGAGTTGGGGAATTCATGAGGGGAAATTGGGGAATTCATGAGGGGGGGATTTGGGAGTTCTGAGGGGAGATTTAGGGAATTCATGAGGGGAGAGTTGGGGAATTCATGAGGAGAAATTGGGGAATTCATGAGGTGGGAATTTGGGAGTTCATGAGGGGGAATTTGGGGAATTCATGAGGGGGGAGTTGGGGAATTCATGAGGGGGAATTTGGGAGTTCATGAGGAGAAAATTCGGAAGTTCTGAGGGGGAAATTTGGGGAGTTCTGAGGGGGGGATTTGGGAGTTCACGAGGGGAAATTTGGGGAGTTCTGAGGTGGAAATTTGGGAATTCATGAGGGAGAATTTGGGGAATTCATGAGGGGAAATTGGGGAATTCATGAGGGGGGAGTCGGGAGTTCTGAGGGGGGAATTTGGGAATTCATGAGGGGGGAGTTGGGGAATTCATGAGGGGGGGATTTGGGAGTTCTGAGGGGGGGATTTGGGAATTCATGAGGGGGGAGTTGGGGAATTCATGAGGGGGGAATTGGGGAATCCATGAGGGGAAATTGGGGAATTCATGAGGGGGGAATTTGGGGAATTCATGAGGGGGAAATTTGGGAGTTCTGAGGGGGAAATTTGGGGAATTAATGAGGAGGAATTTGGGAATTCTGAGGGGGGATTTGGGAGTTCATGAGGGGAAATTTGGGGAGTTCATGAGGGGAAATTTGGGGAATTCATGAGGGGGAATTTGGGGAATTCATGAGGGCGGAGTTGGGGAATTCATGAGGGCGGAGTTGGGGAATTCATGAGGGGGAAAGTTGGGGAATTCATGAGGGGGGATTTGGGAGTTCTGAGGGGGGGGGGATTTGGGTAATCCATGAGGGGGGAATTTGGGAGTTCATGAGGAGAAAATTCAGAAGTTCTGAGGGGGGGATTTGGGAGTTCATGAGGGGAGATTTGGGGAATTCATGAGGGGGAATTTGGGAATTCTGAGGGGAAATTTGGGATTTCTGAGGGGGAAATTTGGGGAGTTCATGAGGGGAGAGTTGGGGAATTCATGAGGAGAAATTGGGGAATTCATGAGGGGAAATTTGGGAGTTCTGAGGGGGAAATTTGGGGAATTAATGAGGGGGGAATTGGAAGTTCCGAGGGGGGGGATTTGGGAATTCATGAGGGGGAATTTGGGGAATTCATGAGGGGAAATTGGGGAATTCATGAGGGGAAATTTGGGGAATTCATGAGGGGGAATTTGGGAGTTCTGAGGGGGGGATTTGGGGAATTCATGAGGGGAAAATGGGGAATTCATGAGGAGGAATTTGGGGAATCCACGAGGGGGAATTTGGGAATTCATGAGGGGGAAATTTGGGAGTTCTGAGGGGAGATTTAGGGAATTCATGAGGGGGGGATTTGGGAATTCATGAGAGGGAATTTGGGGAATTCATGAGGGGGAAATTTGGGAGTTCTGAGGGGAGATTTAGGGAATTCATGAGGGGAGAGTTGGGGAATCCATGAGGGGGAAATTTGGGAATTCATGAGGGGGGGATTTGGAAGTTCTGAGGGGGGGATTTGGGAGTTCATGAGGGGGGGAGTTGGGAGTTCTGAGGGGGGAATTTGGGAATTCATGAGGGGGGAGTTGGGGAATTCATGAGGGAGGAGTTGGGGAATTCATGAGGGGGGAATTTGGGGAATTCATGAGGGGAAAATGGGGAATTCATGAGGGGGAAATTTGGGAGTTCTGAGGGGGAAATTTGGGGAGTTCATGAGGGGGGTGTCGGGGAATTCATGAGGGGGAATTTGGGGAATTCATGAGGGGGAAATTTGGGAGTTCTGAGAGGAGATTTAGGGAATTCATGAGGGGAGAGTTGGGAAATTCATGAGGGGGGAGTTGGGGAGTTCATGAGGGGGGAGTTGGGGAGTTCTGAGGGGGGGATTTGGGAATTCATGAGGGGGAATTTGGAGAATTCATGAGAGGGAATTAGGGGGAATTCATGAGGGGGGGATTTGGGAGTTCTGAGGGGGAAATTTGGGGAGTTCATGAGGGGAAAATGGGGAATTCATGAGGGGGAAATTGGGGAATTCATGAGGGGGGAGTCGGGGAATTCATGAGGGGGAATTTGGGAGTTCTGAGGGGGAAATTTGGGGAATTCATGAGGGGGAATTTGGGGAATCCGTGAGGGGGAATTTGGGAAATCCATGAGGGGGAATTTAGGAATTCTGAGGAGAAATTTGGGTGACATTTCAGGGCTCACAGGGAATTTAGGAATTCTGGGATTTAAATTTTCCCAGGATATTTCCTGCTGGCAAACTCCGGGCGGGATTTGGGGTTGGATTTGCAGGGAACGGAGCAGGATTTGGGGTGGAATTCCAGGGATTTTGGGACCCAGGTGGGATATTTTAGGATATTTTAGGATATTTTGGGCACACACCTGGACGAGGAGCTGGATCTCCTGGAATATTTCCTGCTGGGAAGCTCCGGGCGGGAAAACGCGGTCGAAGCTGAAGTCGTAGCGCAGCTCCGCGCGCCGCTCCCGGCCCACCTGTGACTTTTGGGGGAAAAAAAAAACCCAGGAATTTGGGAAAAAAACCAGGAATTTGGGAAAAAAAACCAGGAATCTGAGAGAAAAACAGGGTTTGGGGGAGGGGAAAAGGAGATTTGGAAGGAAAAAAAGAGGATTTTGAGGGGGAAATGTCTTTTTTGGGTGGGGGGGGAAAGGTAATTTTTATGAGGAGGGAAAAGCCCATTTTTTGGGGGGAAAACACCGATTTTCCAGCCAAAATAAAAAAATAATTCCCATTTTTTTGGGAAGAAAAGGTCAGCTTTGAGGGAAAAAGATCAATTTTAGGAGGAAGAGTTTTGGGGGGGAAAAAAGCTTTTTCATGTTAAAAAAAAAAATTACAAAGGAAAAAGCAGAAAGGAAAAAGGGGATTTTTGAGGGAGGAAAAGCAGTTTGGAGGGACAAAAAGCAGATTTTTGAGGAGGGAAAATGAGGAAAAAGGGGATTTTTTGAGGGAGAAAAAGCAGTTTGGAGGGACAAAAAGCAATTTTTTGAGGGAAAAAGGGGATTTTTGAGGGAGGAAAAGCAGTTTGGAAGGACAAAAAGCAATTTTTTGAGGAGGGAAAATGAGGAAAAAGAGGATTTTTGAGGGAAAATGAGGTTTTTGGAGCACTCACGTCGTCGGGCCGGGTGAGCACGAGGCTGCGAGGATCCTGAGGGGGGAAATGCAGGTGGGGCAGCCCCCGCTGGCGCTCCCGTTCCTCGGGCAGCAGCGGCCGCACGCGGCAGAAGACGCGGATGTTCCCCTGGAAAAGGTAAAAAAAAAATTAAAAAATGGGATTTTGGGGATGTTTCCCCAAAAAAAAGGGAATTCAGCTCTCTAGGGTAGTCCTGGGGTCTCCCCTCATGGAGAACACGTGGATGTTCCCCTGGAAAAGGTTAAAAAAAATGGGATTTTAGGGATGTTTCCCAAAAAAAAAGGGAATTCAGGTCTTCCTGGGGTAGTCCTGGGGCCTCCCCTTATGGAGAAAAACGCGGATGTTCCCCTGGAAAAGGTAAAAATAAAATAAAAATGGGATTTTGGGGATGTTTCCCCAAAAAAAAAGGGAATTCAGCTCTCCTGGGGTAGTCCTGGGGCGTCCCCTCATGCAAAAAACGCAGATATTTCACTGGAAAATCCCAAAAAATCAGGATTCAGCCCTCAGAGGATGTCCCAAGGTCTCCCCTCATGCAAAACACGTGGATATTCCACTGGAAAATCCAAAAAAAATAAGATTTAGCCCTCAGAGGATGTGCCAAGGTCTCCCCTCATGCAAAACATGCAGATATTTCACTGGAAAATCCCCAAAAAAATAAGATTTAGCCCTCAGAGGATGTGCCAAGGTCTCCCCTCATGCAAAACACGCAGATATTTCACTGGAAAATCCCAAAAAATCAAAATTTAGCCCTCAGAGGACGACCCAAAATCTCTCCTTGTGCAGAACACAGGGATGTTCCCTTGGAAAATCCCCCCAAAAAATCAGGATTCAGCCCTCAGAGAATGTCCCAAGGTCTCCCCTCATGCAGAATATGCAGATATTTCACTGGAAAATCCCAAAAAATCGGGATTCAGCCCTCAGGGACAATCCTGGGGTCTCCCCTCATGCAAAAAACGCGGATATTCCACTGGAAAATCCCAAAAAAAATAAGATTTAGTCCTCAGAGGATGTGCCAAGGTCTCCCCTCATGCAGAATATGGAGATATTTCACTGGAAAATCCCCAAAAAATCAAAATTTAGCCCTCAGAGGATGTGCCAAGGTCTCCCCTCATGCAAAACACGCAGATATTTCACTGGAAAATCCCAAAAAAATAAGATTTAGTCCTCAGAGGACGACCCAAAATCTCTCCTTGTGCAGAACACAGGGATGTTCCCTTGGAAAATCCCCCAAAAAATCAGGATTCAGCCCTCAGGGACAATCCTGGGGTCTCCCCTCATGCAAAATATGCAGATATTTCAGTGGAAAATCCCAAAAAAATAGATTTAGCCCTCAGAGAATGTCCCAAGGTCTCCCCTCATGTAAAATATGCAGATATTTCACTGGAAAACCCCAAAAAAATAAGATTTAGCCCCTCAGAGAATGTCCCCAAGGTCTCCCCTCATGTAAAACACGGAGATATTTCACTGGAAAATCCCAAAAAAATAAGATTCAGCCCTCAGAGGATGTGCCAAGGTCTCCCCTCATGCAGAATATGCAGATATTTCACTGGAAAAACCCCAAAAAATCAAAATTTAGCCCTCAGAGGACGACCCAAAATCTCTCCTTGTGCAGAACTCAGGGATGTTCCCTTGGAAAATTCCCCAAAAAATCGGGATTCAGCCCTCAGGGGCAGTCCCCGTGATCCCCCCTCACATAGAGCACCAGACAAAAAAACCCAAAAAACCCCAAAAAAACCCAAAAAAAACGGGATTCAACTCTCGGGGACAACCCCCTCATGCCAAAACCCCATGGCTGTTCCCCTAAAAAAACCCCCAAAAAATCAAAATTCAGCCATCCAGGGCCTCCCCCCTCAGGAACTCTCACACAGAACACGCGGCTCTTCCCCTCAAAAAAAAAAAAAAACAGGATTTTTTTTTTTTTTTTTTTTGCTAGAAAATCAGTGTTTTTCCCCCAAAAAACGGCTTTTTCCCTCACAAAAAATACCTTTCCCCCCCCGCCAAAAAAAGACTTTTCACCCTCCCAAATCCTCTTTTTTCCCTCCCAAATCTCCTTTTCCCCCCCCTCAAGCCCTGTTTTTCTCTCAAATTCCTGGTTTTTTTTCCCAAATTCCTGGGGGTTTTTTTCCCAAATTCCTGGGGTTTTTTTTTCCCAAATTCCTGGGTTTTTTCCCAAATTCCTGGGGTTTTTTTCCCAAAAAACCTTCAGCTCCTGGATGTCGTTGTGCAGGCGCCGCCGCTCCATCTCCAAGCCGTGGATTCGCTCCTCGTGCTCGGCCAGCAGCGTCCGCTGCGCCGCCTCCAACTCCCGCAGCGCCCTCCACCTGCTCCAGCTTCTCCTGCAGCTGCTGCTGCGTCTGCCTCAGCCGAGCCTGCACCAGGAAATGCAAAAAAATTCCCTCAGAATCCACAATTTTTCCCCAGAATTTCGAGAGGTGACGAGCGGAGAAACAGGTAAAACAAAAATCCCATCATCCCTCAGATTTTCTGCCATTTTCTGAGGGATTTGGGGTTAAAAAGGTGCAAAATCGATGGAAATCCCCACATTTGGAGGCATTTTCTGAGGGGTTTCAGCGAAGCCCTGGTTTTCCCGCCTTTTTTTTTGGAGCTCCCCTGGAGGATTTTGGCTTCAAACCCAACAAAAATCATTCAAATTCCCATTTTTTTTTCTGCTGCATCTGCCTCAGCCGAACCTGCCTCAGGAAATGCCAAAAAAATCCCCTCAGAATCCACAATTTTTCCTCAGAATTTCGGGAGCTGCCGAGCAGAGAAACCGGTAAAACAAAAATCGTTCCTCAGATTTTGCAGATTTTCTGCCCTTCTCTGAGGGATTTTTTTTTTGCTGCGTCTGCCTCAGCCGAGCCTGCACCAGGAAATGCAAAAAAAATCCCCTCAGAATCCACAATTTTTCCTCAGAATTTCGAGAGGAACCGAGCAGAGAAACCGGTAAAACAAAAATCCCATCGTTCCTCAGATTTTCTGCCCTTCTCTGAGGGATTTGGAGCAAAAATTGCTGCAAATCCCCACATTTGGAGGCGTTTTCTGGTTTTCCCGCCTTTTTTTTTGAGCTCCTCATGGTGGATTTCGGCTTAAAACCCAACAAAAATCATTCAAATTCCCATTTTTTTTCTGCAGCCGAGCCTGCCTCAGGAAATGCAAAAAAATCCCCTCAGAATACACAATTTTTCCTCGGAATTTGGAGAGCTGCCGAGCAGAGAAACAGGTAAAACAAAAATCTCATTGTTCCTCAGATTTTGCAGATTTTCTGCCGTTCTCTGAGGGATTTTTTTTTGCTGCGTCTGCCTCAGCCAAACCTGCCTCAGGAAATGCCAAAAAAATCCCCTCAGAATCCACAATTTTTCCCCAGAATTTTGAGAGGTGCCGAGCAGAGAAACCGGTAAAACAAAAATCCCATCGTTCCTCAGATTTTCTGCCGTTCTCTGAGGGATTTGGGATTAAAAAGGAGCAAAAATCGATGCAAATCCCCACGTTCTGAGGCGTTTTCTGGTTTTCCCGCCTTTTTTTTTTTGGCGCCCCCTGGTGGATTTCGGCTTAAAACCCAGCAAAAATCATTCAAATTCCCATTTTTTTTTCTGCTGCGTCTGCCTCAGCCGAACCTGCCTCAGGAAATGCAAAAAAAATCCCCTCAGAATCCCCAATCTTTCCCCAGAATTTCGAGAGGTGCCAAGCAGAGAAACCGGTAAAACAAAAATCCCATCCTTCCTCAGATTTTTCTGCCGTTCTCCGAGGGATTTGGGGTTTAAAAGGAGCAAAATCGATGGAAATTCTCACGTTTGGAGGCGTTTTCTGGTTTTCCAGCCTTTTTTTTTTGGAGCTCCCTGGTGGATTTCGGCTTAAAACCCAGCAAAAATCATTCAAATTCCCACTTTTTTTTTGCAGCCGAACCTGCCTCAGGAAATGCAAAAAAATTCCCCTCAGAATCCACAATTTTTCCCCAGAATTTCGAGAGCTGCCGAGCAGAGAAACCAGTAAAACAAAAATCCCATCGTTCCTTAGATTTTGCAGATTTTTCTGCCTTTTTCCGAGGGATTTGGGGTTAAAAAGGAGCAAAATCGATGCAAACCCCCACATTTGGAGGCGTTTTCTGGTTTTCCCGCCTTTTTTTTTTGGAGCTCCCTGGAGGATTTTGGCTTAAAACCCAGCAAAAATTATTCAAATTCCCATTTTTTACTGCAGCCGAACCTGCCTCAGGAAATGCAAAAAAAAAATCCCCTCAGAATCCACAATTTTTCCCCGGAATTTCGAGAGGTGCCGAGCAGAGAAACCGGTAAAACAAAAATCCCATCGTTCCTCAGATTTTGCAGATTTTCTGCCATTCTCTGAGGGATTTTTTTTCTGCTGCGTCTGCCTCAGCCGAGCCTGCACCAGGAAATGCAAAAATATCCCCTCAGAATCCCCAATCTTTCCTCGGAATTTGGAGAGGTGCCGAGCAGAGAAACCGGTAAAACAAAAATCCCATCGTTCCTCAGATTTTCTGCCGTTCTCTGAGGGATTTGGGGTTTAAAAGGAGCAAAATCGATGCAAATCCCCACATTTGGAGGCGTTTTCTGGTTTTCCCGCCTTTTTTTTTTGGAGCTCCCTTGTGGATTTTGGCTTAAAACCCAACAAAAATCATTCAAATTCCCATTTTTTTTCTGCAGCCCAGTCTGCCTCAGGAAATGCCAAAAAAATCCCCTCAGAATCTCCAATCTTTCCTCGGAATTTCGAGAGCTGCCGAGCAGAGAAACCGGTAAAACAAAAATCCCATCGTTCCTCAGATTTTGCAGATTTTCTGCCGTTCTCTGAGGGATTTTTTTTTTTGCTGCGTCTGCCTCAGCCAAGCCTGCACCAGGAAATGCAAAAAAATCCCCTCAGAATCCACAATTTTTCCCCAGAATTTCGAGAGGTGCCGAGCAGAGAAACAGGTAAAACAAAAATCCCATCGTTCCTCAGATTTTTTGCTGTTCTCCGAGGGATTTGGAGCAAAAATCGATGCAAATCCCCACATTTGGAGGGTTTTTCTGAGGGGTTTCAGTGAAGCCCTCGTTTTCCCGCCTTTTTTTGGCGCCCCCTGGTGGATTTTGGCTCAAAACCCAACAAAAATCATTCAAATTCCCATTTTTTTTTCTGCTGCGTCTGCCTCAGCCGAGCCTGCACCAGGAAATGCAAAAAAATCCCCTCAGAATCCCCAATTTTTCCTCAGAATTTGGAGAGCTGCCAATCAGAGAAACCGGTAAAACAAAAATCCCATCGTTCCTCAGATTTTCTGCCCTTCTCTGAGGGATTTGGGGTTTAAAAGGAGCAAAATCAATGCAAATCCCCACATTTGGAGGCGTTTTCTGGTTTTCCCGCCTTTTTTTTTTGGAGCTCCCTGGTGGATTTTGGCTAAAAACCCAACAAAAATTATTCAAATTCCCATTTTTTTTCTGCAGCCGAGCCTGCCTCAGGAAATGCAAAAAAAATCCCCTCAGAATCCCCAATTTTTCCTCAGAATTTCGAGAGGTGCCGAGCAGAGAAACCGGTAAAACAAAAATCCCATCGTTCCTCAGATTTTGTAGATTTTTCTGCCCTTTTCTGAGGGATTTGGGGTTTAAAAGGAGCAAAATCGATGCAAATCCCCACATTTGGAGGCGTTTTCTGGTTTTCCCGCCTTTTTTTTTGGTGCCTCCTGGTGGATTTCAGCTTCAAAGCCAACAAAAATCATTCAAATTCCCATTTTTTTTCTGCTGCACCTGCCTCAGCCGAGCCTGCCTCAGGAAATGCAAAAAAATCCCCTCAGAATCCACAATTTTTCCCCAGAATTTTGAGAGATGCCAAGCAGAGAAACAGGTAAAACAAAAATCCCATCGTTCCTCAGATTTTGCAGATTTTTCTGCCTTTTTCCGAGGGATTTGGGGTAAAAAGATGCAAAATCAATGTAAATCCCCACGTTCTGAGGCGTTTTCTGGTTTTCCCGCCTTTTTTTTTGGGCGCCCCCTGGTGGATTTCGGCTTAAAACCCAACAAAAATTATTCAAATTCCCTTTTTTTTTTCCCACCGTTTTCAACTTCCTGAGGGATTCTGGGTGCAAAACCAGTTAGAATTGGTGAAAATTTCCATTTTTCACCATTTCTCCTGCGTTTTGAGGCACTCCCTGAGACATTTTGACACCAGAAAACCTGGAATTGGCAGAAATCCTTTTTTTCCCCATTTTTTTCTGGCGCTCCTGTTGGATTTCAGGTTGGGAAAACAACTCAAGAGCTCTGAAATCCCAGGTTTTCATGGATTTTTGAAGCACCCTGAGGGATTTTGAGTGCAAAAGCGGCTGAATTGGTGAAAATTCTCATTTTTACCCACGTTTTGAGGGGTCCTCTGAAGACTTTTTGACGCCAACGAGCTGAAATTGCCACAAAACCTCATTTTCCTGGAGCAACAAAACGGCTCCAAATTCCAACATTTTTTTAGGAATTTTGAGGCATCCCCTAAGGGATTTTGGGCGCAAAAGCAGCAGAATCGGTGAAAATCCCCATTTTTCTCTAATTTTGAAGCTTTCAGAGAGATTTTGATCCCAAAAAAACCCCGGAATTGGTGCCAACCCCTCATTTTCCCGCCCTTTTTTTTATAGCGCCCCCTGGCGGATTTCCCCCTCACAATTCCCAACCCCTCATTTTCCCGCCCTTTTTTTCTTTTAGCGCCCCCTGGCGGATTTCCCCCTCACAATTCCCAACCCCTCATTTTCCCGCCCTTTTTTTTTAGCGCCCCCTGGCGGATTTCCCCCTCACAATTCCCAACCCCTCGTTTTCCCGCCCATTTTTTTAGCGCCCCCTGGCGGATTTTCCCCTCACAAATCCCAATCCCTCATTTTCCCGCCCTTTTTTTCTTTTAGCGCCCCCTGGCAGATTTCCGTCTCACAATTCCCAACCCCTCATTTTCCCGCCCTTTTTTTCTTTTAGCGCCCCCTGGCGGATTTCCCCCTCACAATTCCCAATCCCTTATTTTCCCGCCCTTTTTTTTTTTAGCGCCCCCTGGCGGATTTTCCCCTCACAATTCCCAACCCCTCATTTTCCCGCCCTTTTTTTTTCTTTTAGCGCCCCCTGGCGGATTTCCCCCTCACAATTCCCAACCCCTCATTTTCCCGCCCTTTTTTTTTTTTTTTTTAGCGCCCCCTGGCGGATTTCCCCCTCACAATTCCCAATCCCTCATTTTCCCGCCCTTTTTTTTTTTAGCGCCCCCTGGCGGATTTCCCGCTCACAGCTCCCAATCCCTCATTTTCCCGCCCTTTTTTTCTTTTAGCGCCCCCTGGCGGATTTCCCCCTCACAATTCCCAACCCCTCATTTTCCCGCCCTTTTTTTGGCGCCCCCTGGCGGATTTCTCCCTCACAATTCCCAACCCCTCATTTTCCCGCCTTTTTTTTTTTTTAGCGCCCCCTGGCGGATTTCCCCCTCACAATTCCCAACCCCTCATTTTCCCGCCCTTTTTTTTTTTAGCGCCCCCTGGCGGATTTCCCCCTCACAATTCCCAACCCCTCATTTTCCCGCCTTTTTTTTTTATAGCGCCCCCTGGCGGATTTCCCCCTCACAATTCCCAACCCCTCATTTTCCCGCCCTTTCTTTTTTAGCGCCCCCTGGCGGATTTCCCCCTCACAATTCCCAACCCCTCATTTTCCCACCCTTTTTTTCTTTGAGCGCCCCCTGGCGGATTCCCCCCTCACAATTCCCAATCCCTCATTTTCCCGCCCTTTTTTTCTTTTAGCGCCCCCTGGCGGATTTCCCCCTCACAATTCCCAACCCCTCATTTTCCCGCCCTTTTTTTTTAGCGCCCCCTGGCGGATTTCCCCCTCACAATTCCCAATCCCTCATTTTCCCGCCCTTTTTTTTTCTTTTAGCGCCCCCTGGCGGATTTCCCCCTCACAATTCCCAACCCCTCATTTTCCCGCCCTTTTTTTTTAGCGCCCCCTGGCGGATTTCCCCCTCACAATTCCCAACCCCTCATTTTCCCGCCCTTTTTTTCTTTTAGCGCCCCCTGGCGGATTTCCCCCTCACAATTCCCAACCCCTCTTTTTCCCGCCCTTTTTTTTTAATAGCGCCCCCTGGCGGATTTCCCCCTCACAATTCCCAACCCCTCTTTTTCCCGCCCTTTTTTTTTTTTTATAGCGCCCCCTGGCGGATTTCCCCCTCACAATTCCCAACCCCTCTTTTTCCCGCCCTTTTTTTTTTTTTTATAGCGCCCCCTGGCGGATTTCCCCCTCACAATTCCCAACCCTTCATTTTCCCGCCCTTTTTTTTTAGCGCCCCCTGGCGGATTCCCCCCTCACAATTCCCAATCCCTCATTTTCCTGCCCTTTTTTTTTTAGCGCCCCCTGGCGGATTTCCCCCTCACAATTCCCAATCCCTCATTTTCCCGCCCTTTTTTTCTTTTAGCGCCCCCTGGCGGATTCCCCCCTCACAATTCCCAACCCCTCATTTTCCCGCCCATTTTTTTAGCGCCCCCTGGCGGATTTCCCCCTCACAATTCCCAACCCCTCATTTTCCCGCCCTTTTTTTCTTTTAGCGCCCCCTGGCGATTTCCCCCTCACAATTCCCAATCCCTCATTTTCCCGCCCTTTTTTTTTTTATAGCGCCCCCTGGCGGATTTCCCCCTCACAATTCCCAACCCCTCATTTTCCCGCCCTTTTTTTTAGCGCCCCCTGGCGGATTTCCCCCTCACAATTCCCAACCCCTCATTTTCCCGCCCTTTTTTATTTTTTAGCGCCCCCTGGCGGATTTCCCCCTCACAATTCCTAACCCCTCATTTTCCCGCCCTTTTTTTTTTTAGCGCCCCCTGGCGGATTTCCCCCTCACAATTCCCAACCCCTCATTTTCCCGCCCATTTTCTTAGCGCCCCCTGGCGGATTTCCCCTTCACAATTCCCAATCCCTCATTTTCCCGCTCTTTTTTTCTTTTAGCGCCCCCTGGCAGATTTCCCCTCACAATTCCCAATCCCTCATTTTCCCGCCCTTTTTTCTGGGCGGCCCCTGGCGGATTCCCCCCTCACAGTTCCTCCGCCATTTTTTCCCCCCCACTCCCCCCACAGAATTCCGGATCAGAAAACAACCGAATGACCCCAAATTCCCAATTTTTTTCCACAGATTTCTCCGGAATTCCGTGCCCCACCTCAGTGTTCTCCAGCTGCTCCGACAGCGCCCGCGCCTGGCTCCGCGCCTCGTCCCTCTCCTGCCGCCGCTGCTCCTCCTCCCCCTGCAGCCGCCGCTTCTCGGCCTCCAGAGCCTCCACCTGGGCCCGGCTCCGCTCCAGCTCCGCACGGAACTGCGACACCTCCGACTCCAGGGAGCTGAGGGGAAACGGGAACCATCCCGTAAAACCACAAAATCACGGATTTGGGGAGAATTCCGGGTGTTTCGGGTAAGTTCCTTCAGGGATTTTGGGGGGTAATCCAGGGGAATTTTCAGGGGGGGTTCCTGAGGGAGTTTGGGGATCGTGAGGGGGGTTTGGGGGGATACGGGGAAATTTCAGGGATTTTCAGAAGGGTTCTGAGGGAATTTTGGGGAGATTTAAGCATTTTGGAGCAATTCAGGGAAATTTCAGGGATTTTCCGAAGGGTTCTGAGGGAATTTTGGAGATTTTGAGGCGTTCTGGAGCAATTCAGGGAATTTCAGGGATTTTCAGAAGAGTTCTGAGGGAATTTTGGGGAGATTTAAGCATTTTGGAGCAATTCAGTGAAATTTCAGGGATTTTCAGAAGGGTTGTGAGGGAATTTTGGAGACTTTGAGGCGTTTTGGAGCAATTCAGGGAAATTTCAGGGATTTTCAGAAGGGTTCTGAGGGAATTTTGGAGATTTTGAGGCGTTTTGGAGCAATTCAGTGAAATTCCAGGGATTTTTCAGGATTCTGAGGGAATTTTGGAGATTTTGAGGCGTTTTGGAGCAATTCAGTGAAATTTCAGGGATTTTCAGAAAGGTTCTGAGGGAATTTCAGAGACTTTGAGGCGTTTTGAGGCAATTCAGTGAAATTTCAGGGATTTTCAGAAGGGTTCTGAGGGAATTTTGGGGAGATTTAACCATTTTGGAGCAATTCAGGGAAATTTCAGGGATTTTCAGAGGGGTTCTGAGGGAATTTTGGGGATTTTGAGGCGTTTTGGAGCAATTCAGGGAAATTTCAGGGATTTTTCAGAAGGGTTCTGAGGGATTTTTGGGGAGATTTAAGCATTTTGGAGCAATTCAGGGAAATTTCAGCGATTTTCAGAAGAGTTCTGAGGCAATTTTGGGGAGATTTAGGAGTTTTGGAGCAATTCAGGGAAATTTCAGGGATTTTCAGAAATGTTCTGAGGGAATTTTGGGGAGATTTAACCATTTTGGAGCAATTCAGGGAAATTTCAGGGATTTTCAGAAGGGTTCTGAGGGAATTTTGGAGATTTTGAGGCGTTTTGGAGCGATTCAGGGAAATTTCAAGCATTTTCCGAAGGGTTCTGAGGGAATTTTGGAGACTTTGAGGCGTTTTGGAGCAATTCAGTGAAATTCCAGGGATTTTCAGAAGAGTTCTGAGGGAATTTAGGGGAGATTTAAGCATTTTGGAGCAATTCAGTGAAATTTCAGTGATTTTTAGAAGAGTTCTGAGGGAATTTTGGGGAGATTTAAGCATTTTGGAGCAATTCAGTGAAATTTCAGGGATTTTCAGAAGAGTTCTGAGGGAATTTTGGGGAGATTTAAGCATTTTGTAGCAATTCAGGGAAATTTCAGGGATTTTTTAGGATTCTGAGGGAATTTTGGGGAGATTTAAGCATTTTCAAGCAATTCAGGGAAATTTCAGGGATTTTCAGAAGGGTTCTGAGGGAATTTTGGAGACTTTGAGGCATTTTGGAGCAATTCAGTGAAATTTCAGGATTTTTCAGAAGGGTTCTGAGGTAATTTTGGAGATTTTGAGGCATTTTGGAGCAATTCAGTGAAATTTCAGGGATTTTTCAGGATTCTGAGGGAATTTTGGGGAGATTTAAGCATTTTGAAGCAATTAAGTGAAATTACAGGGATTTTCAGAAGGGTTCTGAGGGAATTTTGGAGATTTTGAGGCGTTTTGGAGCAATTCAGGGAAATTTCAGGGATTTTCAGAAGAGTTCTGAGGGAATTTTTGAGACTTGACGCCGTTTCTCAGGATTTTGGGGCTGTTTTTCACCATTTTGGGGTCGTTTCTCACCATTCCGGGGCCGTTTTTTCAGGGTTTCTCAGGAATTTGGGAAGTTTGGATGGATTTCAGGCAGTTTTAGGTGAATTTTAAGTGGATTTGGGGTCGTTTCTCAGCATTTTGGGGCCGTTTTTTCAGGGTTTCTCAGGAATTTGGGAAGTTTGGATGGATTTCAGGCAGTTTTAGGTGAATTTTAAGTGGATTTGGGGTCGTTTCTCAGCATTTTGGGGCCGTTTTGATGGATTTTGGGGCCATTTTGATGGATTTTGGGGCCGTCTCTCAGGATTTTGGGCCATTTCTCATCATTCTGGGGCCGTTTCTCACCATTTTGGGACCATTTCTCACCATTTTGGGGCCATTTCCCACCATTTTGGGGCCATTTCCCACCATTTTGGGGCGGTTTTTTCAGGGTTTCTCAGGATTTCGGGGCCATTTCTCATCATTTTGGGTCCATTTCTCACCATTTCAAGGCCGTTTCTCACCATTTCGGGGCCGTTTCCCACCATTTAAAGGCCATTTTTTACCATTTTGGGGCCGTTTCTCAGGATTTTTACCCATTTTGTCCCGTTTTTCACCATTTTGGGGCCGTTTTTCACCATTTTGGGACAATTTCCCACCAATTTGGGCCGTTTTCCACCACTTCAGGGCCGTTTTTCACCATTCTGGGGCCATTTCTCACCATTTTGGGGCCATTTTTCACCATTTTGGGGCAGTTTCTCAGGATTTTTACCCATTTTGTCCCATTTTTCACCATTTTGGGGCCGTTTCTCACCATTTCGGGGCCATTTTGTTGGATTTTGGGTCCATTTCCCACCATTTTGGGTCCATTTCTCACCATTTTGGGTCCATTTCCCACCATTTCGGGGCCATTTCCCACCATTTCGGGGCCATTTTGATGGATTTTGGGGCCATTTGTCAGGATTTTGGGCCATTTTTCACCATTTTGGGGCCGTTTCTCAGGATTTTGGGGCCATTTCTCACCATTTTGGGACCATTTCCCACCAATTTGGGGCCCTTTCTCACCATTTTGGGGCCGTTTCTCAGGATTTTTACCCATTTTGTCCCGTTTTTCACCATTTTGGGACCATTTCCCACCATTTCAGGGCCGTTTTTTACCATTCTGGGGCCGTTTTTTACCATTCTGGGGCCGTTGTTCCCCATTTTCTCCCTTTTCTCACCCGACCCTGGCGCTGAGGCCGCTCTCCCGGCTCTCCCTGTCCCCCAGCTCCCGCTGTAGGGGAATTTGGGGCCATTTTGATGAATTTTGGGGCCATTTTTCACCATTTTGGGGCCGTTTCTCACCATTTTGGGGCCATTTTTCAGGGTTTCTCAGGAATTTGGGGCCACTTCTCAGGATTTTGGGGAGTTTGGATGGATTTCAGGCAGTTTTAGGTGGATTTTAAGTGGATTTGGGGCCATTTCTCACCATTTCAGGGTTGTTTCCCGCCATTTTGGGGCCATTTTTCACCATTCTGGGGCCGTTTCTCACCATTTCAGGGCGGTTTTTTCAGGGTTTCTCAGGATTTTGGGGCCATTTCTCACCATTTCGGGGCCATTTCCCACCATTCTGGGGCCGTTTTTTACCATTCTGGGGCCGTTTTTCCCCATTTTCTCCCTTTTCTCACCTGACCCTGGCGCTGAGGCCGCTCTCCCGGCTCTCCCTGTCCCCCAGCTCCCTCAGCAGGGGAATTTGGGGCCATTTCTCACCATTCTGGGGCCATTTCTCACCATTTTAAGGCCATTTCCCACCATTTTGGGGCCATTTCTCACCATTTTGGGGCCGTTACTCAGGATTTTTACCCATTTTGGGGCCATTTCCCACCATTTTGGGGCCATTTCCCACCATTTTGGGGCCATTTTGATGGATTTTGGGGCCGTTTTTCACCATTTTGGAACCGTTTCTCACCATTTTAAGGCCATTTCTCACCAATTTGGGACCATTTCCCACCATTCTGGGGCCGTTTTTTACCATTCTGGGGCCGTTTTTTACCATTTTGGGGCCGTTTTCCACCATTTTGGGACCATTTCGGGGCCGTTTTTTACCATTCTGGGGCCGTTTCTCACCATTTTGGGGCCGTTTCCCACTATTTCAAGGCCGTTTTTTACCATTCTGAGGCCGCTTTTCACCATTTTAAGGCCATTTTTCACCATTTTGGGGCCGTTTCCCACCATTTTGGGGCCGTTTTTACCATTCTGGGGCCGTTTTTTACCATTCTGGGGCCGTTTTTCACCATTCTGGGGCCGTTTTTCACCATTTCGGGGCCGTTTTTTACCATTCTGGGGCTGTTTCTCACCATTTTAAGGCCATTTCCCACCAATTTGGGACCATTTCCCACCATTCTGGGGCCATTTTTTACCATTTTGGGACCATTTCCCACCATTCTGGGGCCCTTTCTCACCATTTTGGGGCCGTTTCTCAGGATTTTTACCCATTTTGTCCCATTTTTCACCATTTTGGGACCATTTCCCACCATTTCGGGGCCGTTTTTTACCATTCTGGGGCCATTTCTCACCATTTTAAGGCCATTTTTTCACCATTTCGGGGCCGTTTTTTACCATTCTGGGGCCGTTTTTCACCATTTTGGGGCCGTTTCTCAGGATTTTTACCCGTTTTGTCCCGTTTTTCACCATTTTGGGACCATTTCCCACCAATTTGGGACCATTTCCCACCAATTTGGGACCATTTCCCACCATTTTGGGGCCATTTCTCACCATTTTGGGGCCGTTTCTCAGGATTTTTACCCATTTTGTCCTGTTTTTCACCATTCTGGGGCCATTTCTCACCATTTTGGGGCCATTTCTCACCATTTCGGGGCCATTTTGTTGGATTTTGGGGCCATTTGTCAGGATTTTGGGCCGTTTCTCAGCATTTTGGGGCCATTTCTCAGGATTTGGGACCATTTCCCACCATTTTGGGTCCATTTCTCACCCTTTTGGGGCCGTTTCTCACCATTTTGGGGCCATTTCCCACCATTTTGGGGCCGTTTCCCACCATTTTGGGACCGTTTTGTTGGATTTTGGGCCCATTTTGTTGGATTTTGGGCTGTTTCCCACCATTTTGGGGCCGTTTCCCGCCATTTCGGGGCCGTTTTTTACCATTCTGGGGCCGTTCCTCACCATTTTGGGGCCATTTTTTCACCATTTTGGGGCCATTTCCCACCATTCTGGGGCCATTTCTCAGGATTTTTACCCATTTTGTCCCGTTTTTCACCATTTTGGGGCCGTTTCGGGGCCATTTTTTACCATTCTGGGACCATTTTTTACCATTTCGGGGCCGTTTCTCAGGATTTTGGGGCCGTTTCTCACCCGACCCTGGCGCTGAGGCCGCTCTCCCGGCTCTCCCTGTCCCCCAGCTCCCTCAGCAGGGGAATTTGGGGCCGTTTCTCAGGATTTTGGGGCCGCTTTTCACCATTTCGGGGCCGTTTTTTACCATTCTGGGGCCATTTCCCACCATTCTGGGGCTATTTCTCAGGATTTTTACCCATTTTGTCCCGTTTTTCACCATTTTGGGACTGTTTCCCACCATTTTGGGACCATTTCGGGGCCGTTTTTTACCATTCTGGGGTCGTTTTTCACCATTTTGGGGACGTTTCCCACCATTCTGGGGCCCTTTCTCACCATTTTGGGGCCATTTCCCACCATTTTGGGACCATTTCCCACCATTTCGGGGCCGTTTTTTACCATCCTGGGGCCGTTTTTCACCATTTTGGGGCCGTTTCTCAGGATTTTTGGCCGTTTCTCACCCGACCCTGGCGCTGAGGCCGCTCTCCCGGCTCTCCCTGTCCCCCAGCTCCCTCAGCTGCGGGATTTGGGTCCATTTCTCACCATTTTGGGGCTGTTTCTCACCCTTTCAGGGCCATTTTGTTGGATTTCGGGGCCATTTTGATGGATTTCGGGGCCATTTTGATGGATTTCGGGGCCATTTCTCACCATTCTGGGGCCGTTTCTCACCATTTTGGGGCCGTTTCCCACCATTTTGGGGCCGTTTCTCACCATTTTGGGGCCGTTTCCCACCATTTCGGAGCCGTTTAAAGCAGATTTTTCACCATTTTGTCCCATTTTTCACCATTTTGGGGCCGTTTCCCACCATTCTGGGGCCGTTTCTCAGGATTTTCACCACTTTGGGACCATTTCCCACCAACTTGGGACCATTTCCCACCATTTTGGGGCCATTTCTCACCATTTTGGGACCATTTCCCACCATTTTGGAACCATTTCCCACCATTCTGGGGCCGTTTCCCACCATTTCGGGGCCGTTTCCCACCATTTTGGGGCCATTTAAAGCAGATTTTTCCCCATTTTCTCCCTTTTCTCACCCGACCCTGGCGCTGAGGCCGCTCTCCCGGCTCTCCCTGTCCCCCAGCTCCCGCTGCAGCTGCTCCAGGCGCTCCCTCAGCTGCCGGTTGCCGTTCTCCAGCTGCTGCTTCTCCGTGTCCAGCTCCTGCAGCCTCCCCTGCGCCTCCCCCAGCGCCTCCCGCAGGTCCCCGACCTGACCCCGCAGGTCCCAGGGCTGCCGCTTGCCGGGGCCCTTCCCGGTAATGGTGGCCGAGCCTGGGGGGGACAGAGGGAGGGGTTGGGGACATTGAGGGGGTTGGGGACACTGGGAGGGACTTGGGGACATTGGGAAGGGGTTGGGGACATCCAGCAGGGGGACTGGGGACATTGGGGGGGGGGTGCTGTTGGGACACCTGGGGGGGTTTGGGGACACTGGTAGGGGGGTTGGGGACACTGGGAGGGGCTTGGAGACATTGGGAGGGGGATTGGGGACATTGGGAAGGGGTTGGGGACATCAGAGGGGACTTGGGGACATCACAGGGGCTTGGGGACACTGGGAAGGGGGATTGGGGACATCCGGGAGGGCTTGGGGACATCAGGGAGGGGGACTGGGGACTTCAGGAGAGGACTTGGGGACATCACGAGGGGTTGGGGACACTGGGAGGAGGGGTTGGGGACATTGGGAAGGGGATTGGGGACATCACAGGGGGCTTGGGGACACTGAGAGGGGATTGGTGACACTAAGAGGAGGGTTGGGGACACTGGGAAGGGGGCTTGGGGACCCCTTGTGGGGGGGTTGGGGACATCACAGGGGGCTTGGGGACACTGGGAGGGGCTTGGGGACATCGAGAGGGGCTTGGGGACATCCAGCAGGGGCTTGGGGACACTGGGAGGGGACTTGGGGACATCAGAGGGGACTTGGGGACATCAGGGAGGGGGATTGGGGACATTGGGAAGGGGACTGGGGACACTGGGAGGGGGGTTGGGGACATTGGGAAGGGGTTGGGGACATTGGGAGGGGGATTGGGGACATCAGGGAGGGTTGGGGACATCAAGGAGGGAACTTGGGGACACTGGGAGGGGGCTTGGGGACATCACAAGGGCTTGGGGACATCCAGCATGGGGACATTAGGAGGGGCTTGGGGACACTGAGAAGGGGCTTGGGGACATCAGAGGGGACTTGGGGACATCCAGCAGGGGGATTGGGGACATCACAGGGACTTGGGGACACTGGGAGGGGATTGGGGACATTGGCAGGGGGCTTGGGGACATTAGGAGGGGCTTGGGGACATTGGGAGGGGGATTGGGGACACTGGAAGGGGGATTGGAGACATCAGAGAGGGTTGGGGACATCTGGAAGGGCTTGGGGACATTGGGAAGGGGCTTGGGGACACTGGGAGGGTGATTGGGGACATCAGGGAGGGGTTGGGGACACTGGGAGGGGTTGGGGACATTGGGAAGGGGTTGGGGACATTGGGAAGGGGTTGGGGACATTGGGAGGGGGATTGGGGACATCAGAGAGGACTTGGGGACATTGGGAAGGGGCTTGGGGACATCAAGGGGGGTTGGGGACACTGGGAGGGCACTGGAGACATTGGGAAAGGGGATTGGGGACGTCAGGAGGGGGAGTGGGGACATTGGGAAGGGGTTGGGGACATCAGGGAGGGGGATTGGGGACATCAGGAGGGACTTGGGGACATCCAGCAGGGGGATTGGGGACACCTGGGGGAGGGACTGGGGACACTGGGAGGGGCTTGGGGACATCAGGGAGGGGGATTGGGGACATCAGGGGGGGGCTTGGGGACACTGGGAGGGGGGTTGGGGACATTGGGAAGGGGTTGGGGACATCCAGCAGGGGGAGTGGGGACATTGGTGGGGGGGCTGTTGGGACACCTGGGGGGGTTTGGGGACATTGGGAGGAGGATTGGGGACACCTTGGGGGGGGGTTGGGGACACCGGGGGGGGATTGGGGACACTGGGAGGGGCTTGGGGACATCGGGAGGGGGCTTGAGGACAATGGGAAGGGGGATTGGGGACATCAGGGAGGGCTTGGGGACACCTGGGGGGGTTTGGGGACATTGGGAGGAGGATTGGGGACATTGGGAGGGGGACTGGGGACACCTTGGGGGGGGGTTGGGGACATTGGGAAGGGGATTGGGGACATCAGAGGGGGACTGGGGACACTGGGAGGGGGACTGAGGACTTCAGGAGGGGACTTGGGGACATCACGAGGGGTTGGGGACATTGGGAGGGGGCTTGGGGACATCAGGGAGGGGGAGTGGGGACATTGGGAGGGGTTGGGGACATTGGGAGGGGGATTGGGGACACTGGGAGGGCTTGGGGACACTTGGAGGGGGATTGGGGACACTGGCAGGGGGCTTGGGGACATCGGGAGGGGGACTGGGGACATCAGAGGGGACTTGGGGACACTGGGAAGGGGTTGGGGACATTGGGAGGGGGATTGGGGATATCACAGGGGGCTTGGGGACATCCAGCAGGGGGACTGGGGACATCACAGGGACTTGGGGACACTGGGAGGGGTTGGGGACATTGGGAAGGGGTTGGGGACATCAGAGGGGACTTGGGGACACTGGGAGGGGGACTGGGGACGTGGGGATACTGGGAGGGGCTTGGGGACATCACGAGGGGTTGGGGACACTGGGAGGGGCTTGGGGACATTGAGAAGGGGGATTGGGGACATCCAGCAGGGGGAGTGGGGACACTGGGAGGGGCTTGGGGACATTGGGGACAAGGCAAGGAGACAGTGGGGGAGCCTTGGGGACACTGGGAGAGGCTTGGGGACACTGGGAAGGGGGATTGGGGACATCGGGAGGGGTTGGGGACATCAAGAGGGGCTTGGGGACATTGGGAAGGGGATTGGGGACATTGGGAAGGGGATTGGGGACACTGGGAAGGGGATTGGGGACATTGGGAAGGGGATTGGGGACACTGGGAAGGGGATTGGGGACATTGGGAAGGGGATTGGGGACACTGGGAAGGGGATTGGGGACATTGGGAAGGGGATTGGGGACACTGGGAAGGGGATTGGGGACTTCAGGAAGGGACTTGGGGACATCACGAGGGGTTGGGGACATCAGGGAGGGGCTTGGGGACACTGGGAGGGGACTTGGGGACATTGGGAAGGGGTTGGGGACATCAGGGAGAGCTTGGGGACAATGGGAAGGGGCTTGGGGACATCGGGAGGGGTTGGGGACACTTGGAGGGGGACTGGGGACACTGGGAGGGGTTGGGGACATTGGGAGGGGACGTGGGGACATCAGAGGGGGCTTGGTGACATCGGGGAGGGTTGGGGACACTGGGAAAGGGGATTGGGGACATCAGGGAGGGGACTTGGGGACATCAGGGGGGGTTGGGGACACTGGGAGGGGATTGGTGACATTGAGAGGGGTTGGAGACATTGGGAGGGAACTTGGGGACACCTGGGGGGTTTGGGGACACCTGGGGGGTGCTTTGGGGACACCTGGGGGGGGTCTCGGGGGTCTCACCTGCCCGAGAAGCGGCCGCCGCTGTCGCTGACTTCCGGGGGACATCTGGGGGGGGACATTTGGGGACATTTGGGGACATTTGGGGGGGGGTTGAACCCCTTTGGCACCGCCCAGGTCACCAAATCCCCTTTAATTGCCCCAAAATCTCCTTTAACTGCCCCAAAATCCCCTTTATTGCCCCAAAATCTCCTTTAATTGCCCCAAAATCTCCTTTAATTGCCCCAAAATCCCCTTTAAATCCCCCAAAATCTCCTTTAATTGCCCCAAAATCCCCTTTAAATCCCCCAAAATCCCCTTTAATTGCCCCAAAATCTCCTTTAAATCCCCTAAAATCCCCTTTAATTGCCCCAAAATCTCCTTTAATTGCCCCAAAATCTCTTTTAATTGCCCCAAAAATCCCCTTTAAATCCCCCAAAATCTCCTTTAATTGCCCCAAAACCCCTTTAATTGCCCCAAAATCTCCTTTAATTGCCCCAAAATCCCCTTTAGATCCCCCAAAATCTCCTTTAATTGCCCCAAAATCCCCTTTAATTGCCCCAAATCCCCTTTAATTGCCCCAAAATCTCCTTTAATTGCCCCAAAATCCCCTTTAATTACCCCAAAATCTTTAATTGCCCCAAAATCCCCTTTAAATCCCCCAAAATCCCCTTTAATTGCCCCAAAATCTCCTTTAATTGCCCCAAAATCCCCTTTAATTGCCCCAAAATCTCCTTTAATTGCCCCAAAAATCCCCTTTAATTGCCCCAAAATCCCCTTTATTGCCCCAAAATCTCCTTTAATTGCCCCAAAATCCCCTTTAAATCCCCCAAAATCTTTTTTAATTGCCCCAAAATCTCCTTTAATTGCCCAAAAATCCCCTTTAATTGCCCCAAAATCCCCTTTAATTGCCCCAAAATTTCCTTTAATTGCCCCAAAATCCCCTTTAATTGCCCCAAATCCTCTTTAATTGCCCCAAAATCTCCTTTAATTGCCCCAAAATCTCCTTTAACTGCCCCAAAATCTTCTTTAAATCCCCCAAAATCTTCTTTAATTGCCCCAAAATCCCCTTTAACTGCCCCAAAATCCCCTTTAAATCCCCCAAAATCTCCTTTAATTGCCCCAAAATCTCCTTTAATTGCCCCAAAATCCCCTTTAATTGCCCCAAAATCCCCTTTAATTGCCCCAAAATCCCCTTTAACTGCCCCAAAATCCCCTTTAAATCCCCCAAAATCTCCTTTAATTGCCCCAAAATCTCCTTTAATTGCCCCAAAATCTCCTTTAATTGCCCCAAAATCCCCTTTAATTGCCCCAAATCCCCTTTAATTGCCCCAAATCCCCTTTAATTGCCCCAAAATCTCCTTTAATTGCCCAAAATCCCCTTTAATTGCCCCAAAATCTCCTTTAATTGCCCCAAAATCCCCTTTAACTGCCCCAAATTCTCCTTTAATTACCCCAAAATCCCCTTTAATTGCCCCAAAATCTCCTTTAATTGCCCCAAATCCCTTTAAATCCCCCAAAATCTTTTTTAATTGCCCCAAAATCTCCTTTAATTGCCCCAAAATCTCCTTTAATTGCCCCAAAATCCTCTTTAACTGCCCCAAAATCTCCTTTAAATCCCCCAAAATCTCCTTTAATTGCCCCAAATCTCCTTTAATTGCCCCAAAATCTCCTTTAATTGCCCCAAAATCCCCTTTAAATTCCCCAAAATCCCCTTTAATTGCCCCAAAATCTCCTTTAATTGCCCCAAAATCCCCTTTAATTGCCCCAAAATCCCCTTTAATTGCCCCAAAATCTCCTTTAATTGCCCCAAAATCCCCCTTAATTGCCCCAAAATCTCCTTTAATTGCCCCAAATCCCCTTTAATTGCCCCAAAATCTCTTTAATTGCCCCAAAATCTCCTTTAATTGCCCCAAAATCCCCTTTAATTGCCCCAAAATCCCCTTTAATTGCCCCAAATCCCCTTTAAATCCCCCAAAATCTCCTTTAAATCCCCCAAAATCTCCTTTAATTGCCCCAAAATCTCCTTTAATTGCCCAAAATCCCCTTTAATTGCCCCAAAATCCCCTTTAAATCCCCCAAAATCCCCTTTAAATCCCCCAAAATCCCCTTTAATTGCCCCAAATCTTCTTTAATTGCCCCAAAATCTCCTTTAATTGCCCCAAAATCTCCTTTAATTGCCCCAAAATCCCCTTTAATTGCCCCAAAACCTCATTAATTGCCCCAAAATCTCCTTTAATTGCCCCAAAATCCCCTTTAACTGCCCCAAAATCTCCTTTAAATCCCCCAAAATCTCCTTTAATTGCCCCAAAACCTCTTTTAATTGCCCCAAAATCTCCTTTAATTGCCCCAAATGCCCTTTAAATCCCCCAAAATCTCCTTTAATTGCCCCAAAATCTTCTTTAAATCCCCCAAAATCTCCTTTAATTGCCCCAAATCCCCTTTAATTGCCCCAAAACCCCATTAAATCCCCTAAAATCTCCTTTAATTCCCCCAAAATCTCCTTTAAATCCCACAAAATCTCCTTTAACTGCCTCAAATCTCCTTTAACTGCCCCAAAATCCTCTTTAACCACCCCAAAACCCCATTAAATCCCCTAAAATCTCCTTTACCTGCCCCAAATCCCCTTTAACTGCTCCCAAATCCCCATTAAATCCCCTAAAATCCCCATTAAATCCCCTAAAATCCACTTGAAATCCCCTTTAACCGCCCCAAAACCTCCTTTAACCACCCCAAAACCTCCTTGAACCACCCCAAAACCCCATTAAATCCCCTAAAATCCCCTTTAAATCCCCTTTAAATCCCCTTTAACCACCCCAAACCCTCCTTTAACCACCCCAAACCCCCATTAAATCCCCTAAAATCCCCTTTAAATCCCCTTTAAATCCCCTTCAACCACCCCAACCCCTCCTAAACCACCCCAAAACCCCCTTTAAATCCCCTAAAATCCCCTTTAAACCCCCTTTAACCACCCAAAACCCCATTAAATCCCCTAAAATCCCTTTTTAACCCTCCCCACCTCACCCTTACCGTTCTTCCCCGCCGCCGCCGCCGGTCCCAGAGTTCGGAGCGGAGCCCGAAGCGGAGCCCTGGGCGCGGCCTTGGGCGCCGCTTTGGAGCCTCCGGGCCCGAGACCGGTCCGGGATCGTTTCTGTGAGGGGAGAGGGGGGGGAGACAAACGGCGTCAGGAGCGGTTCTGAGGGGAAAATCCTCCCCGACAGGGAAATCTCCGCACCTGCTGGGGTGGCCCAACCGCCGGTCCTTCGGTGCAAGACGGTGGCCGCTTCTCTTTGGCCCGGGCCACCGGTAACCGCGAGAGGCGGGAGCGCGGCCCCGGGAGCGAAGCGGGACCGGTCTGAGGCGCCGCCGCCATCTTGTCCCGCTCGCCTTCAAACCGCCGCGCGCCCATGGGTGGCTGCGGGGCTCTGGCCAATGGCGAGAAGGAGAGGGGAGGGGAGGTCCCGCCTCCGCGAGGTTTGGCCAATGGGAGAGAGGGGAGGGAGTAGGGAGAGCCAATGGGAGCGCGGGGCGGGGTCAGGGAGGGAGGGGGTTCGCCCGCCAAGGGTAACGGCTGTGGAGGGGCGGGGCTTGATGAGGGGGAGGGACTTATGCGGTGGGCGAGGGCGGCGATTGGTTGAGCGGGGAGGGGCGGGGTTTGTGTTGTGGGCGTGGCCACATGAGGCACGGGTTGTTTTGGTTGTTGGGGTGAGGGGCGTGGCCTGAGGCCAAGCTCCGCCCACAGAAACGAACCTTCCCAAATTCGCCCAAAACATCCCCAAATCCACCCAAAACCTCCCCAAATCCACCCAAAACATCCCCAATATCCACCCCAAACCTCCCAAATCCACCCAAAACATCCCCAAATCCGCCCCAAACATCCTCAAATTTACCCAAAACCTCCCCAAATCCACCCAAAACCTCCCCAAATCCACCCCAAACCTCCCCAAATCCACCCCAACCTCCTCAAATCCACCCAAAACATCCCCAAATTCACCCAAAATCTTCCCAAATCCACTACAAACCTCCCCAAAATCCACCCAAACCTCCCCAAATCCACCCAAAACCTCCCCAAATCCACCCAAAACATCCGCAAATCCACCTAAAACATTCTCAAATCCACCCAAACATCCCCAAATCCACCAAAACCTCCCCAAATCCCCCTAAACCTCCCCAAATCCCCCCAGAATCTCCCCAAATTCCCCAAAATCTCCCCAAATCCACCCAAACCTCCCAAATCCGCCCCAAACATCCTCAAATTTACCCAAAACATCCCAAATCCACCCAAAACCTCCCCAAATCCACCCAAAACCTCCTCAAATCACCCCAAACATCCCAAATCCACCCAAAACCTCCCCAAATCCGCCCTAAACCTTCCCAAATCCACCCCAAACCTCCCAAATCCCCCTTCGGTCTCCCCAAATCCCCCAAAAACCCCGAAAATCCCCCCCAAACCCCTCCATGGGGGCGTGGCCAGACCACGGGGGAGGGCGTGGCTTGTTTTCGCATGGGCGTGGTTTTCCGCCTGATGGGCGTGGCCTCCGCCGCCGCGGGACGCCAGCGGGTTAAACTGGCGTGGGCGTGGCTTGCGCGCCGTGGGCGTGGCCCCACCCTCTGCACCAACGGCTGCGGCGCCCTCGGAGGGGGCGTGTCCATGGGCGTGTCCATGGGCGTGTCCAACCCCGCGGTGGGCGTGGCCACGCCCGCTGTTTAGGGGGGGGGGGAAGAAGAGTGGAAGAAATAGGAGGGGGGGGGGCGGATTTTGGGGGGCGTTTTTGGGGTCTCCGCCCCCTCCCAACCCCCTCGGGGGGGTCCCGGGGGGGTCCCCGGTGTCACCGTCCCTCGGTCGGTCCCACCCCCCCCCTCTCCGGTCCCCCCACCCCCCCCCTTCCACCGGCGCCGCCGTTGCTGCGTCACGGCCCCGCCGCCGCTCGCCCGCAGCGGGCCGCTCGGGGTCGGGGTTTGGGGGGGGCCGAGACCCCCCCCCCACACCGGAGACCCTCGGGACCCCCCCCCGGATACCGGAGTGAGACCCCCACCCCTTCGCGCGGACCCCCCCCTAAAAAAACCCCAAAAAAACCCCCCCAAAAACCCCCAAAAAAACCCAAAAAACTCCAAAAAATCCCCAAAAATAGGGAAAACCCCCCCCAAAAAAATAGAGGGAAACACCCCCCCCCCCGCGGGACCCCTAAAAATGGGAGAGCCCCCCAAAATTGGGAGATGGCGCCCCCCCCCCCCAAAAAAATTGGGATGGCCCAACCCCCCAGGATGGAGAGGCCACGCCCACCTGAAAGAAAAGGGAGGGGGGAACCACAAAAAGGCCACGCCCACTCAAGGGTGGACACGCCCACATAGAGGTGGACACGCCCCCTTCACACCAAAAAAGGGAACCCCCCCAAACTGGGACCCCAAACTGGGAATGACCCCAAACTGGGACCCCCAAACTGGGACCCCCCCACAACTGGGACCCCATCCCAAACTGGGAATGACCCCTCCCAAACTGGGACCCTCCCAAACTGGGAATTCCCCAAACTGGGATTCCTCCCCCAAACTGGGAATCCCCCCCCCAAACTGGGACCCTCCCAAACTGGGACCCCCAAACTGGGCCACCCCCCAAACTGGGCCCACCCCCCAAACTGGGACCCCCTAAACTGGGACCACAAACTGGGAATGACCCCCCCCCAAACTGGGAATCCCCCCCCAAACTGGGACCTTTCCACAAACTGGGACCCCAAACTGGGACCCCCCTCCCAAACTGGGACCCCCAAACTGGGACCTTTCCCCAAACTGGGACCCCCCAAACTGGGATTCTCCAAACTGGGACCCCATCCCAAACTGGGACCCCCAAACTGGGACCCCCAAACTGGGACCCCCCAAACTGGGACCCTTCCCCAAACTGGGATTCCCCAAACTGGGACCACAAACTGGGAATGCCCCCACCAAACTGCACCCCCAAACTGGGACCCCTCCCAAACTGGGATTCCCCCAAACTGGGACCTCACCCCAAACTGGGATTCTCCAAACTGGGACCCCCAAACTGAGAATCCCCCCCAAACTGGGACCCGCCCAAACTGGGACCACAAACTGGGACATCCCCCCCAAACTGGGACCCCCCTCAAACTGGGACCCCAAACTGGGACCTTTCCCCAAACTGGGACCCCCCCAAACTGGGACCCCTCCCAAACTGGGACCCCCAAACTGGGACCCCCCCAAACTGGGACCCCCCCAAACTGGGACCCCAAACTGGGATCCCCCCAAACTGGGAATCCCCCCCCAAACCGGGAACCCCTCACCACCAAACTGGGACCTCCCCCCAAACTGGGACCCCTCCCAAACTGGGACCCCCAAACTGGGACCTTTCCCCAAACTGGGACCCCCCCAAACTGGGACCCCCCCCAAACTGGGATTCTCCAAACTGGGACCCCCAAACTGGGATTCCCCAAACTGGGGACCCCTCCCCAACTGGGACCCCCCCCCCCTAAACTGGGCCCACCCCCCAAACTGGGACCCCCAAACTGGGACCCCCCCCAAACTGGGACCCCCAAACTGGGACCCCTCCCCAAACTGGGACCTCCAAACTGGGAGCTTTCCCCAAACTGGGACCCCCAAACTGGGACCCCTCCCCAAACTGGGACCTCCAAACTGGGAGCTTTCCCCAAACTGGGATTCCCCAAACTGGGACCTTTCCCCAAACTGGGACCCCCCCCCAAACTGGGACCCCAAACTGGGACCTCCCCTCCCAAACTGGGACCCCAAACTGGGAATTCCCCCCCAAACTGGGACCCCCAAACTGGGAATTCCCCCCCCAAACTGGGACCCCCCAAACTGGGACCCCATCCCAAACTGGGACCCCCCAAACTGGGACCCTCCCAAACTGGGACCACAAACTGGGACCCCCAAACTGGGACCCCCCCTAACTGGGCCCACCCCCCAAACTGGGATTCCCCAAATGGGACCCCAAACTGGGAACCCCCAAACTGGGATTCTCCAAACTGGGCCCACCCCCCAAACTGGGACCCCCAAACTGGGACCCCCCCAAACTGGGACCCCCAAACTGGGACCTTTCCCCAAACTGGGCCCACCCCCAAACTGGGACCACAAACTGGGACCACAAACTGGGATTCCTCAAACTGGGAATCCCCCCCCCAAACTGGGACCCCCAAACTGGGACCCCCCCAAACTGGGACCCCCCCCCCAAACTGGGACCCCCCCCCGCCCAAACTGGGACCCCCAAACTGGGACCCCTCACCAAACTGGGACCCCCAAACTGGGAATGCCCCCCCCAACTGGGATTCCCCAAACTGGAAATGACCCCCCCCAAACTGGGACCCCTCACCAAACTGGGACCTTTCCCCAAACTGGGACACCCCCCCAAACTGGGAATGCCCCCCCCTAACTGGGACCCCCCCCCCCAAACTGGGACCCTCCCAAACTGGGATCCCCCTCCCAAACTGGGAATCCCCCAAACTGGGACCCCCCCAAACTGGGACCCCCAAACTGGGACCCAAACTGGGACCCCCCCAAACTGGGACCCCCCCCCCCCAAACTGGGAATGCCCCCCCCAAACTGGGATTCTCCAAACTGGGAATGACCCCCCCTAACTGGGACCCCCAAACTGGGACCACAAACTGGGAATGACATCCCCAAACTGGGACCTCTCCCCAAACTGGGACCCCCCCAAACTGGGACCCCCCCAAACTGGGACCTCCCCAAACTGGGAATGACCGCCCCAAATTGGGACCCCAAAATGGGATTCCCCAAACTGGGCCCAACCCCCAAACTGGGACCCCCCCAAACTGGGATTCCCCAAACTGGGACCCCCCCCCCCAAACTGGGCCTACCCCCCAAACTGGGACCCCCCCCCACCAAACTGGGACCCCCCCCAAACTGGGATTCCCCAAACTGGGATTCCCCAAACTGGGAATGCCCCCCCCAAACTGGGACATCCCCCCCCAAACTGGGATCCCCCCAAACTGGGACCCCCCCCCCCCAAACTGGGACCCACAAACTGGGATTCTCCCCCAAAACTGGGACCCACAAACTGGGATTCTCCCCCAAAACTGGGACCCCCTAAACTGGGATTCCCCCCCCCAAACTGGGACCTCCCCAAACTGCGACCCCCAAACTGGGACCTCCAAACTGGGATTCCCCCCCCCAAACTGGGACCTCCCCAAACTGGGACCCCCCCAAACTGGGACCCACAAACTGGGACCCCCCAAACTGGGACCCCCCAAACTGGGACCCCTCCTCCCAAACTGGGACCCCCCCCAAACTGGGAATGCCCCCCCAAACTGGGATTCTCCAAACTGGGATTCCCCCCCCCAAACTGGGACCCCCCAAACTGGGATTCCCCCCCTCCCAAACTGGGACCCCCAAACTGGGATTCTCCAAACTGGGACCTCTCCCCAAACTGGGACCCCACCCCAAACTGGGAATCCCCCCCAAACTGGGACCCCAAACTGGGACCCCCAAACTGGGATTCCCCAAACTGAGACCTCACCCCAAACTGGGACCCCTCCCCAAACTGGGACCCCAAACTGGGACCCCCCCCAACCCAAACCCCCCCCCCCACCCCCCATTTTGTCCCCGCAGCCCCCCCGGGATGCGATGGCGGCCGCCGCGGGGGGGTCCCCCCCCGCAGAGCCCCCCGAAGCCCCCCCAGATCGGGGAGGGGCAGGACGTGCTGGCGCGCTGGACCGACGGCCTGCTCTACCTGGGCGTGGTCAAGAAGGTGGGACCCCCCAAAATTGACCCAAAACAGCCCCAAAATGGCCCAAAAATGGACCCAAAATGGCCCCAAAATGGACCCAAAATGGACCCAAAATGGCGCCAAAAATGGCCCCAAAATGGCGCCAAAATGGCTCAAAAAAGGGCTGAAAAATGAACCCAAAATGGACCCAAAATGGACCCAAAATGGCTCAAAAAAGGGCCAAAAAATGGACCCAAAATGGCCTCAAAATGGCTCCAAAAACGACCGAAAAATGGGCTCAAAATGGCCCCAAAATGGCTCAAAAAAGGGCCAAAAAAATGACCCCAAAATGGATTCAAAATAGACCCAAAATGGAGCCAAAATGGTCCAAAATGGAGCTAAAATGGACCCAAAATGGCCCCAAAATGGCTCAAAAAAGGGCCTAAAAATGACCCCAAAATGGACTGAAAATGGAGCCAAAATGAATCCAAAAATGGTCCCAGAATGGATCCAAAATGGAGCCAAAATGGCCCCAAAATGGACCCAAAATGCACCCAAAATGGTCCCAAAATGGATCCAAAATGGAGCCAAAAATGGAGCCAAAATGGACCCAAAATGGCCCCAAAATGGCCCTAAAATGGCCCCAAAATGGATCCAAAATGGCCCCAAAATGGACCCAAAATGGCCCCAAAATGGACCCAAAATGGACCCAAAATGGAGCCAAAAATAGTCCCAAAATGGACCCAAAATGGACCCAAAATGGATCCAAAATGGACCCAAAATGGCCCCAAAATGGACCCAAAATGGACCCAAAATGGATCCAAAATGGACCCAAAATGGCCCCAAAATGGACCCAAAATGGACCCAAAATGGCCCCAAAATGGACCCAAAATGGAGCCAAAAATGGCCCCAAAATGGCCCCAAAATGGACCCAAAATGGCCCCAAAATGGATCCAAAATGGATCCAAAATGGATCCAAAATGGCCCCAAAATGGCCCCAAAATGGATCCAAAATGGCCCCAAAATGGACCCAAAATGGAGATCCAAAACAGCCCCAAAATGGCCCCAAAAAAGGCATCAAAATGGCCCCAAAATGGCCCCAAAATGGCGCCAAAAATGGTCCAAAAATTGGCCCCAAAATGGCCCCAAAAATGGCCCAAAATGGGCTCAAAATGGCCCCAAAATGGCCCCAAAATGGAGCCAAAAATGGATCCAAAATGGTCCCAAAATGGACCCAAAATGGATCCAAAATGGACCCAAAATGGCTCAAAAAAGGGCTGAAAAATGGACCCAAAATGGCCTCAAAATGGCCCCAAAACGGATGCAAAATGGACCCAAAATGAACCCAAAATGGAGCCAAAAATGGTCCAAAATGGCGCCAAAAATGGCCGTAAAATGGCGCCAAAATGGACCCGAAATGGCCTCAAAATTGAGCCAAAAATGGCGCCAAAATGGACCCAAAATGGCGCCAAAAATCGTCCCAAATTTGCGCCAAAATGGACCCAAAATGGACCCAAAATGGCGGCAAAATGGAGCCAAAATGAACCCAAAAATCGACCCAAAATGGATCCAAAATGGATCCAAAAATAGTCCCAAAATGGATCCAAAATGGACCCAAAATGGAGCCAAAAATGGATCCAAAATGGAGCCAAAATGGCCCCAAAATTGACACAAAATGGCCCCAAAATTGACCCAAAAATGGCCCAAAATTGACCCAAAAATGGCCCAAAAATGGCCCCAAAATTGACACAAAATGGCGGCAAAAATGGACCCAAAATGGACCCAAAATGGCTCAAAAAAGGGCCTAAAAATGACCCCAAAATGGACCCAAAATGGACCCAAAATGGAGCCAAAATGGCTCAAAAAAGGCCTAAAAATGACCCCAAAATGGACCCAAAATGGCCCCGAAATGGCCCCAAAATGGATCCAAAATGGCCCCAAAATGGATCCAAAATGGCACCAAAAAATCGTCCCAAATTGGCGCCAAAATGGACCCAAAATGGCCCCAAAATGGATCCAAAATGGAGCCAAAATGGACCCAAAATGGCCCCAAAATGGCCCCAAAATGAAGCCAAAAATGGATCCAAAACGGCCCCAAAATGACCCCAAAAATTGATCCAAAAAGGCTCCAAAATGGCGCCAAAAATGGACCCAAAATGGACCCAAAATGGCCCCAAAATGGCCCCAAAATGGACCCAAAATGGATCCAAAATGGAGCCAAAATGGACCCAAAATGGCCCCAAAATGGCCCCAAAATGGATCCAAAATGGCCCCAAAATGGCCCCAAAATGGACCCAAAATGGCCCCAAAATGGATCCAAAATGGACCCAAAATGGCCCCAAAATGGACCCAAAATGGACCCAAAATGGATCCAAAATGGATCCAAAATGGCCCCAAAATGGCCCCAAAATGGACCCAAAATGGATCCAAAAATGATCCCAAAATGGACCCAAAATGGACCCAAAATGGATCAAAAATGGCCCCAAAATGGATCCAAAATGGCCCCAAAATGAACCCAAATGGCCCCAAAATGGATCCAAAATGGATCCAAAATGGACCCAAAATGGCCCCAAAATGGATCCAAAATGGACCCAAAATGGATCCAAAATGGTCCCAAAATGGCGCCAAAAATGGACCCAAAATGGACCCAAAATGGTCCCAAAATGGAGCCAAAATGGCCCAAAAATGGCCCAAAAATGACCCCAAAATTGACACAAAATGGCGGCAAAAATGGCCCCAAAATGGAGCCAAAATGGCTCAAAAAAGGGCCGAAAAATGGACCCAAAATGGCCCCAAAATGGACCCAAAATGGATCCAAAATGGACCCAAAATGGACCCAAAATGGACCCAAAATGGCCCCAAAATGGACCCAAAATGGATCCAAAATGGACCCAAAATGGACCCAAAATGGACCCAAAATGACCCCAAATGGATCCAAAATGGACCCAAAAATGGCCCCAAAATGGCACCAAAATGGACCCAAAATGGAGCCAAAATGGAGCCAAAAATGGACCCAAAATGGACCCAAAATGGCCCCAAAATGGACCCAAAATGGAGCCAAAATGGACCCAAAATGGCCCCAAAATGGCCCCAAAATGGACCCAAAATGGCCCAAAATGGCCCCAAAATGGCCCCAAAATGGACCCAAAATGATCAAAATTCTCCAAATCCCCTCCTAAATCCCAAAAAATCCCCCCAAATCCCCCAAAATTTTCCGAAATCCCCTGGAATTCTGCCAAAATCCCCCAAATTCTCCTAAAATTACCCCCAAATCCCCCCAAATTCTCCCAAATTCTCCCAAAATCCCCTCAAAATCCCCCAAAATTCCCCCAAAATTCCCCCCAAAATTCCCCCAAATTCCCTCAAAATCCCCCAAAATTCCCCAAAATCCCCTGAATTCCCCCAAATTCTCCCAAATTCTCCCCAAATTTCCCCCAACTTCCCCCAAAATCCCCCAAAATCCCCTCAAATTCCCCCAAATTACCCCAAATTTCCCCAAAATCCCCCAAAATTCCCCCAAATTCCCCTCAAATCCCCCAAAATTCCCCCAAATTCTCCCAAAATTCCCCCAAATTCTCCCAAATTTCCCAAATTCCCCAAAATTCTCCCAAAATTCCCCCAATATTCCCCAAAATCCCCCAAATCCCCCAAAATCCCCCAAAATCCCCCAAAATTCTCCCAAATTCCCCAAATTCTCCCAAATTTCCCCAAAATTCCCCCAAATCCCCCCAAATTCTCCCAAAATTCCCCCAAATTCCCCCAAAATTCCCCCAAAATTCTCCCAAAATTCCTCCAAAATTCCCCAAAATCCCCTCAAAATCCCCCAAATCCCCTAAATTTCCCCAAAATTCCTCAAAATCCCCTCAAAATCCCCCAAATCCCCTAAATTTCCCCAAAATTCCTCAAAATTCCCCAAAATCCCCCCAAAATCCCCCCAAATTCCCCTATAATTCCAAAAAATTCCCCAAATTTCCCAAATTTCCCTCAAATTCTCCCAAATTCTCCCCAAATTTCCCCCAAAATTCCCTCAAATTCCCCCAAAATTCTCCAAAATCCCCTCAAATCCCCCAAATTCTCCCAAAATTTCCCCAAAATCCCCCAAATTCTCCCCAAATTTCCCCAAATTCCCCCAAATTTCCCCCAAATTCCCCCAAAATTCCCCCAAATTTCCCCCAAAATTCCCCCAAATTCCCCCCAATTCCCCCAAAATTCCCTCAAATTCTCCCAAAATTTGGCAAAAATTCCCCCAAATTCCCCCAAAATTCTCTCAAAATTCCCCAAAATTCCCCCAAATTCTCCAAAATTCCCCCAAAATTCCCCCCAAATCCCCCAAATTCCCCCAAAATTCCCCAAAACCCCCCGAATTCCCCCAAAATTCCCTCAAATTTGCCCAAAATTCCCTAAAATTCCCCAAATTTCGCCAAATTCTCCCAAATTTCCCCCAAAATTCCCTCAAAATCCCCCAAAATTCCCCCAAATTTCCCCCAAAATTCCCCAAAATTCCCCAAAATTCTCCCAAATTCTCCCCAAATTTCCCCCAAATCCCCCAAATTCCCCAAAATTCTCCCAAATTCCCCCAAAATTCCGCCAAATCCCCTAAAATCCCCCAAAATTTCTCAAAATTCCCCCAAAATTCCCCAAATTCCCCAAAATTCCCCCAAAATCCCGTCAAAATCCCCCAAAATTCCCCAAAATTCCCCCAAACCCCCAAAATTCCCCCAAAATTTCCCAAAATTTCCCCCAAAATTCCCCCAAATTCCCCAAAATCCCCAAATTCCCCCCAAATCCCCCAAATCTCCTCAAAATTCCCCCAAAATTCCCCCCAAACCCCCCCAAATCCGCTAAAATTCCCCCCAAAATTCCCCCCAAATCCCCAAAATTCCCCCCAAAATTCCCCAAAATCCCCCAAAATCCCCCAAAATCCCCCAAATCCCCTAAAATCCCCCAAAATTCCTCAAAATTCCCCCCATTTTTCCCCAATTTCCCCCAAATTTTCCCCAAAAATTCCCAATTTCCCCAAAAATCCCCCAAAATCCCCCAAATCTCCCCCCTCAGGTGGACTCCGCCCGCCGGGGCTGCCTGATCCAGTTCGAGGACAATTCCCAATTCTTCGTCCTTTGGAAAGACATCAGCCCCGGTGATTAATTAACCCTTAATTAACCCTAATTAACGATTGATTAATTAATGATTGATTGACGGCTGTTGGCGCCCCCCAGCGGCCGTGCCCGGGGAGGAGGCCTCGTGCTGCGTCTGTGGCGGGAATTCCCGGGATCCCGAAAATTCCCTGGTGCGGTGCGGGAAGTGCGGCCACGGTGAGGGGGGGAAAAAAACCGCGGGAAAATAACGCGGGAAAAATGGGAAAAACCGGGAAAAGACCGGGAAAAACCCGGGAAAAATGGGAAAAAATGAGGAAAAAAAAGGGGAAAACCCGGGAAAAAATGGGGAAAAACCCGGGAAAACAGCGGGAAAATACCGGGAAAATGGGGGGAAAATGGGGAAAAACCCGGGAAAAGACGGGGAAAACCCGGGAAAAATTGGCGGGAAAAACCCGGGAAAAAATGGGGAAAAAATGGGGAAAAACCCGGGAAAACACGGGGAAAACCGGGAAAAATTGGCGGGAAAACCCCAGGAAAAATGGGGAAAATTGGGGGAAAAAATGGAAAAAATGGGGAAAAATGGGGAAAAATGGGAAAAAGTGGGAGAAAAATGGGAAAAAAATGAGAATATTGGGGGAAAAAATGGAGAAAAATGGGAAAAAAATTGGATATTGGGGGTGAAAATGGGAAAAAATGAGAAAAAAATGGGAAAAAATGGGGAAAATGGGGAAAAAAGAGAATATTGGAGGAAAAAATGGGGGAGAGATGGGGAAAATGGGAAAAAATGGGAAAAAAATGATAATATTGGCGGAAAAATGGAAAAATTGGGGAGAAAATGGGAAAAAAAGAAAAAAAAAGGAAAAAAGGGGGGGAAAAAAATGGAAAAAAAAAGGAAAAAAAGGGAAAAAAGGGAAAAAAAGGGGAGAAAAATGGGGAAAAAATGGGAAAAAATGGGGAATAATGAGGGGAAATGGGGGGAAAATGGAGAAAAATGGGGGGAAAATGGAAAAATAAATGAGAATATTGGGGGAAAAAATGGGAAAAATGGGAAAAAATGGGAAAAATGGAAAAAAAAGGAAAAAAGGAAAAAAAGGGGAAAAAATGGGAATATTGGGGGAAAAATGGGAAAAAAAATGGGGAAAGAATGGGGAAAAAATGGGGGGAAAATGGGGGAAAATGGGAATATTGGGGGAAAAATGGGGGAAAATGGGGAAAAAAATGGGGAAAAAAAGGAAAAAAAAAAGGGAAAAAAAAGGGGAGAAAAAGAGAGTATTGGGGGAAAAATGGGAAAAAAATGGGAAAAATGGGGAAAAAAATAAAAAAAGTTAAAAAAAGGGG